>DWGR01004059.1:0-11513 GCA_018247715.1 Heliconius burneyi | reverse complement strand
TTTTTGTTAGCACCACTTTAAAAGAAATCAGAGTTTTAACTAATGTATGAAAGTCTAATACAATTAAAACTAAAGTGTTTTTTTTAAATAAAATAATTTATAAAATTATCATTGTTAAATAAATTTGTAAAGAATGACGTACACGTAAACAAAACTATCGAAGTACAATATCGCTCACGCCTCATTCACGAAATCGAATCGTAAGTGTTGTCGATGAAATTGAACGTTGTTTAGGTTTCTTATTAGAAAAAAGATAAGTTAGAGATCGTTTTGGTATGTTTTTAGGGTTCCGTATTTTTTAAGGAAAGAAGGAACCCTTATATGATAACTTTGTTGTCCGTCCGTCTGTCTCGTTTGTCAAAAGACTTTATCGCAGGAACGCTTGGATACATCGAGCTTAAATTGAAACGATATACTCAGATCTACAGTCTAACGATTTCCTGAAAAAATCATATTTTTACATTTGCTTAAATAAAAGATATAACAAAAAACGCGTAATTCGAGATTTTAAATGAACTCAAAATTATAGGGCACTTCCGGTTGAACTAGAATTATGAAATTAGGCAGATAGCATCTACGGGTAGTACTAGTTCAGGAAAAAACTAAACATTGCTGGTTAAGTCTTAAAAAATAATAGCCTTAAAAACAAAGCAAAATTTCGTAATAAGGCCGCTGGTTCAAGTGAGGTATTAGATGAAAGGGCTCTGGCCCAGCTAAGCTTGAATTTCAGAAGAAGCTTGGATGGAGGTCCCAAGCTTCTTTTTTATACGGAACCCTCGGTGAGCGAGGCCAACTTTGGCTTGTTCGATTTTTGAGAATGAAATAATTTCCGTAGAAATTTCCTTCCACGCGCCACGGAACTGTGGAATGGCCTACCCGCGGCAGTGTTTCCAGGTCGATATGATATGGGTACCTTCAAAAAGCACGTCTACCTCCACCTTAAAGGCCGGCAACGCACCTGTTATTCCTCTGGTGTTGCACGGGGTCGTGGGCGGCGGGGATCACTTACCCTCAGGTGACCCGAACGGTCGTTTGCCTTGTCCTTTTATCATAAAAAAAAAAGAAGTGGCAGATCGGCCACCTCTATACTGTATTAAATGTAACTGCGTCACATGGAATAAAGTATGGAGGAAAATCGTGAAATTCAAAAAAACTCCTACGTCTAAACTGCAGACGAATCTTAATATTTTTTTTAGATTAAGTTTGAAATATTTTACCCTATACGCTGTTCCCGTAAAAATCGACATGTTGCCAACTGTGTGAACATGAAGAATTTTATTTTTTATTAATATTTATTTAGTAAAAGTAGATATTTATATTAAGGCCGTCGTAGCGCAGCGGTACAAGGGTGTGACTAAGACGTGATAGTTGTGGGTTCGATCCCCACTCGAGGAAGTGAAATATTTGACGACGTGACGTACTTGTTTCTATTTATATTTCTATAATATTTCTATTTATTATTGTATCCTTTTACATTAAAAGAGATTGTTATTATAACAGTAATGCCACTTTAAATTGAATAGATCCCTTTACTATATAAAAAGTACTGCTAACTAGAACTATCAACACATAAATTTCTTATTGTATAACTTTTATTCTAAGACCTCTAAGCAGTACCTTATTCTCAATTCAATTATAGCCAATAATTAATGATACATTGATTTGTAAATAACACTCGGAAAAATATATTTACTTTCTATATTGTACAAATATAACATATAAAAGTAGCTCATTTGATAGTAAATTCGAAAATACGCAAATAAACAACTTGTTTAGCCATGAGGAGCGTAACAGAACATGACGCTGTTCGCCTTACTATTCTTATATTCAAACCACTACTGGAATATACGACCGTATCTCTCCACCTCCACGTTAGATCGTTATAGGGATAGCGGTAAGAATATACTTAAGACGTTTGTATTTTTTCTTTTAATGCCCGTCTTATAAATCAACTCACTTTCTGGTTCGACTAACTGAAGTAGTAAATACTCGTATATAAAATATAACATTTCATATTGTAATTACGTCATTAGTGTCTGTTCCTCTAACTGGTTGTATTATTTCAAAATATCAACGATTACCAGCAATTAACTATTCCTATTTAATAAGTTTTCAGTCGGAATTTTGTACCGTGTTGAATTTACTTAAAACATAAATGACAACATCAGTGTTCCGTTTATCATTTTAACTGGATTAAGACTTAAAGCATCTGAGTGGCTCATATTACTAGTCATACTACTCAATGTGGCAATTGCATTATTGAGGCTGACGCTACCAGCGATAAACTCGAAGAATAAGATCATGTTTTCAAAAGTTGCCCGTGATGAATACAATATGTCACTATTTTAACCTTTAGATCAGTGAATAAAATCTAAAACGCTGTAACGCAGATTCTACCAGTTTTAAATCATAATTTCTTATCCAGTTAAGTTTGACGACTAAAAGCTCGACATTCACCTTAATCAAACTGCTGAAGTAACATAGCACTTATACTTATTTAACACGCATCTATGTGTGCTGTTCATTTACTATCCTTTAAATATACTATCCTTTTTAACAATTAAGTAAGTATTTTAGCAATAATACTTTCTTATAAAGATAAACCATAATGTTTGTATACTACCGGACTATTATCAATAAATTTTGATATGCTAGCTCACCACCAACTCTTAAATTAACAGCAACGCAATGTTACTTTAAGTTTTAGTCGTTATTTAAGACATTATTATTATTTTTTTACTTTGAAACACATCAGAACTTTCAACTTTAAAAATTAACTATATTTTGAAAACTCTAAGTTATTTTTTTTTTGTCTTGAATAAGCTATTTTAGAATAATTTTACCACTACTATCGTTAAATTCATCTAAACCTAATAAAACAAAATATTCTTTACACAGTTCTAACCCTTTTTCGTCTTCTGCAAGCTATTACTCGTTGTAATCTGGCTCATTTATCATCATCATTGTAGATGCTAATTACATCTACTATTGTTATACTACTAAACGTTGTTTGATGTTTTAACTTTATAAGACCCCTTTTGTTATTTTGCTAAATGATAATACGTCTGACCGCATACGCAACACGTTCATTCGAGGTAGTCTTGGAGCCCGTGATGTGGCAGATAAGCTCCAAGAGCGTCGGCTGAGATGGTTTGGCCACGTTACACGCCGGCCTAAGAACTATGTCTGATGCAAGTGCCTTGCTATGTCAGTCCCTGGAGTGAGACCTCTCGGACGCCCAAAAAAGCGCTGGTTGGATGTCGTGACGCAGGAGAGAGCCAATGGTTTAACCACCGAGGACGTTAAAGACCGTGCAAAGTGGAGTAGGCTGAGCAGGAAGGCAGACCCTGGCAATAGCCGGGATTAATGTCTGGATGAAGAAGGAGATGAAGAAGATAATACGATAAATTATAATTTTGTTTTGTTATCATTTTAAGTGTAGTGAGTCTAAAAAATTATAAATATTTGTTCCGTATCAGCATGACCTAATTAAATTATACATTAGACACTAAGCATTTCCGTTATTGCTGAAACGCCATCAATAATAGTTTGAATATCATAATGACGACGGTTAGGTAAGCCGTCGAGTTACCAAAAGTCATGGAAGACTCGGTTATACCTTTATTTCACTTAATATACTACGGGCCTTTTGTTGCACTTAATAAAGTTTTTTTTACATCCTAGTTTAATGAAAGAATTCAAAGCAATGCTGCTTACGAGAGTACGTCACTGTTCATTCTATTACTTTATTTTTTATTACATTTTCACTTAGTTCATCTGCGCGATTAACTTTTCTACAAACTTTAACAGAGTAAACTATAATATGACATTTAGCTCACCATTACATTGGTTATAAACGTAGTTGTTGTCTAATTATAGTGACTAGTTCGACCGCAGTGATAATAATTAAGATTCAAACGTCTTTCGAGAAGTGTTCTTTTCCTATTTCTTACAATTTTTTTTTTAAATCTTGATATCTTATTAGAATTTTGTTACCATATTGTGCCGCTTCTGCACTTCTAATTGAGAACTAATATTATTGTTACTATCAAAAATGCTCGTACCTTCATAACGATTCTTACTTCAAGGAAGACGATTTTCATTGTCTTCTTAAGAAAAGCCATCTGCATGGCTGTCACGCTGGCAGCAAACATACCGTTCACTCTTCTGCTTATAGACATGGTCACTGTTGCTATGTCGAACACGCCTACTGCTACGCCTGCTATCACGCACCCACGCCTGCTGAAGTGTCCTAACGTTCCTCTTGTTCACGTCTGATGAGACTTCAACTGTACCTGCTGCTACTTGGACGGCGACCATAACTATACCTTTGACTACAACTTCGGTTATTACGGTTGCTGTGATCGCTTCCGCTGATTATCTCTGCGTCTATTTTTCCGTCTACGATAACCGTTACAGGGGGGCATATAGCCCAATGAGGACATTGCGCCCGCTGTGCAGGAGCGCAGAGGGAGGGGAATTGATTCAAGGAGGATTGGAGTGAGCTATGAGCCACCTGGGCGGTCAAGCTCAGCTGGGTGAGACCCACGGTTGCCCGAGGGAGGCCCAGCTTAAGCGACCAGCGGCGGAGGTGGCAGTTCAGGAGTTATGATCGGGATTGGAATCAGGGCAAGGGAGAAGGTCCCTCGGAAGACGTCGCACGTCGGGGGGCCGCGTGTGCTACGGCGCGATGCTATGTAGGTGCAGGTGGTCTGAGGCATCGGCGCGGCCGAACGCGGTAGCCGCGAGCCGGCCGATGTGATCCTCCAGGCTCTCTATTTTAAGGTCTCGCTGTAGGGTGGAGTTTCAGACAAAGAAGGGAGCCTGGGTGACGCGCCTGAGGGCGACGTTTTGGACCACCTGCAGGATGTTGCGTTGGCTCAATCCATCAAAAACGTCACTTTTTATAGCCGTTCCCTCACCTCTTATAAATAATTATGTGGGTATTATTATTTTATTTTCTGTAAAATACCGTCACAGTGACAATTGTCTTACAATATATAACTTAAAAATATTTTCAATTACATATGTTTTCGCGAATGTACTTATTATTTATAAACAGCTACTAATTAAGAGCAGATAACGGATGTTATTATAATATTGAATGCTCCCGTTTTCCGCCATGTTCTTAACCGACTTAAAAGTAAAGAAGGAAGCGTTTGATTTACACTTGTCTAACACTAATGCAAATAAATACAATAAAAATTTATAGGAATACTTAAATTCAATATAATGTTATTTTCCAATGATCCCAAACAAAGGGACTGAAATCTAATTTCTTTAATTGGTCTCAAAGTCGAAAATATAAATAGTGGTTTTTTAATGTAGTCTTCGCTTTTTTCGGTGAGTAATTAAGTTGAGCTAAGTAATAAAAAAATATAAATATATTATCAGGAATCTTAAAAAACCATTAACTGCAATTTATTTATTACACGGCGGTTATGCGTTTATATGATTCAACGAAGACAAGGAGTTGAGTGACATATCACTAAGTCCTCACACACATTGTCTGTTTTGATCCAAACGTATTGGATCCAAGAAAGAAATCTAGAGATCAGCCTCAAATCAACAAAATAATTTAAATTGTCAAAAACCGTTGGAAATATTTTGAACTAAAATACCTAAGTATATGAGACACAGATAAAAAAAAGAATATTAAAATCTTCTTTTATTTCCAATAGGAAATTATTATATCTCGCATTTCCTACTGGAACAAGAGGAAAACAAAGCGAAAACACATCTAAAGTACACTAGAAGTAAATATATGTTGTTATTACAGTTAAACTTATTTTCTATGGAAATATCACATTACTCTCTAAATAGGTCATAATGTTATCTTATATAGTTAACATTTCTTTATCAATATGGTATGCGTGGATGATCTGCTTTGGGGGTCTAGAAGCTTCAATAAATAGAAATACATATTACGTAAAAGGTTAAAATAATAATTATAAGTTTAGAGGTCACTGTGGCGCATTTGAAATTGTCACATTGTAGATGATGTTACAGTTCGCTCGATGAGTTGTGCCCGCTCTGAAGTTAGTCTTTTGGAGTTAAAAATTCTTGAAACCAATACTAGGAAGCCATTGTCAGACTCATCGAAAGTACTGTGGTTCGCTAAAATTCTACTCGAGATTATTAAAGATTAAACAAAATTTAGCAATCGCTCTTGCCATTTAAAGCGCGGCGTTGAGATCTACCATTCAACACGCAATGATCCCAGAATTCGGACACAGCAGGGTAGGCAGAGGGAACCTAGTGGGAAGACAATCCGTTCCCCACTTTCTACCGAATTCTGGAGGCATTGCGTGTTGAGTGGCAAAACTCAACGCCGAGCTTTGCCTCGACACCAGAGCGAAGAAATAGAAAAATAAACGTTAGTAAATATTTCACTTCCTCGAGTGGGAATCGAACCCACAACCATCGCGTTACCGTCACATCAATGTGCCGCTGCGCCACGACGGCCTCAAAACGAAAAATAAAGTTAATATACATTATAAACATTGATTAATTAATTTATACAGCAATCACAAAACATCGAAATATTCCAAATCGATATTAAAAATCACATATACATAGTGACCCATCAATTGATTCAAATCAATACAAAATACACTTAAAATATAACGAACGAATCCGATTCAACGATTCATTCCCCATTGTTCCGCTTTCGAGCAAATTCAAGCCCCTGCTGAATTTTAATTGAGTATCGATACCGGACACTCCACAACATCGTTGTTGGTTGCCCATTGTCTAGGCGCTTATTAGTTGGTATAGAGAGAATAAATCTATTGTGCTTGTCGAGATGGATTTATATTTCCATTTAATATATTTTAGTTTAGTGTAGATGGTAAATAAGAATTAAAATATTTTATTTATTTATTTTATGGGAAAAGGACAAGGCAAACGAGCGTTCGGGTCACCTTAAGGTAAGTGATCATCGCCACCCACGACCCCGTGTTACTCCAGAGGAGCTACAGGTGCGTTGCTGGCCTTTAAGGTGGAGATAGACGCGCTTTTTGAAGGTACCCATGTCATATCGACCTGGAAACACTGCCGCGGGTAGGCCATTCCACAATTCTGTGGCGCGTGGAAGGAAATTCCTACGAAACCGCACAGTAGTGGAGTACCACATATCCAGGTGGCGTGGATGATTATTTATTTATTTTTGGTTTCACGCTGTGTATTTCACATAGTAGGGTAGGTAAAGAGAACCTTTAAGACACTGCACTTCCGCCGAGTGCTGGCAGAGGAGGCATTGAGTTGAGTGGTGGAACCTGCCGCGTTTTCTCGAGCGCCGGCAGCAGAGTGAATAAATGAGAATAGTAAATATTTCATTTACTCAAGTGGGAATCGAACCCACGACCTGTCGCGTTTACATTCACATGCTTGTGCCCCTGCACCATGACTGGCGTTATGAAATACATACATTAAAGGACGATGCTAAACCTATGTATCATTTCATATGTAAGATTGGCGTCTAAATACCTGAGTATAAATTAGGAATAAACCTAGGAAATCTCTTAATATGTAAGTAGACCCACTAGTCGCGGCCACGGACTACACGGCAAAGTGGTTGAAACGTCGGGTTTCCAAAAATATATAATACCAAAATACGCGATTAATACGGTTAGATATGGATTTAAACACTTCAAGTATATATTATTTGGGATAACCATCATGTTTATAGCGCGCTACAAACGCGATGGCTACGGGTACGATCGAACAGAGTTGAGTACCGTCACTCAATTACACTCAAAAGCAGAGAACAGAATTTCTCACACCAAGGTTCTGCCCAGCTATCTTGCTTATATATACTTGAAGGGTAAGTAAAGTGTAATTGTAAAATTATATATAATTATTGGCCTTTCTAGGCCAAGAATCTCTTAATGTAAAAAAAATATCCTTTGTGAAATATCACTTTTTCTAGAATAAAGTATATTTTTTAATCAATCTAATATTGATAAATAAATACAAAATATGAAATTATGAATTTCAAATACATTGTGGTTTTGTTGCTGAATAGTAGTATTAAACTTATAAAGTATAGTTTCAAAAAAATCAAGATTCTTAAATAATATCAGCATATATAATCATAAAAAAACAACAATTTATTATAACAGCAGCTCTGTATATTTAAAAAAAAATACTGGAACACACATGAATACATAATACATTGAATGGTAGTTTATAAGAATTTAAAAGAATTTCTTTAGAAAATATAAAAAATAAAATATATATAACATAATTATATTAGCCCCAAGATCCCAGACCCGCCAGACTTACGTCATTTAACAAAGCTTGAGACTTTAAGGATTATAAGTCTAATATTTATTTAACAGTTTGCCTACTCACTAACTTAAAAGTGGTGCCCTTACAGAAGTTGCGCCAAATAACGGTATATCTCTGTCTGGGAAGAAAATTAAGCCATTGAATTGGTCTGGATGCTTATGAGGGGTCTTAAAATAGCCCATAAATAATATATTTAATATTAAAATTTGATAGTTTAGCTTCATTTGCCTACAATGTTTGCAGCTTTTAAGACGTTGAGCAGGCGTATAAGCCTACTTAAAGTGTCTGCTAATAAGAAATATACATTTTTACAGTACCTATAGGTACTATGCCTAAATGATTGCATGATGAGTTCACAAAAAAATCCTGACATTAAAACATATTTAAAAACGAGCGTTTCTACTTGACATAGTTGAACGTGTACCTTAGTTGGCGCTATCTCTGAAAGGTCCCCACTCTCAAGTCAGAGAGTATGCATACAGTCTTAGCGACATATTAGACTATTAATCCTCTAAATTTCAGCATTGCTAAAATGACGTAGGTCTGGGGGCCCTGGGATCTTAGTCTATAAAGAAAGTAACAAGCATCACATTACAACACAATGGCCACTTCTTATGTTTAGTGAATAGCATGTAATTTTTTTCAACAACTTCCCCTTTTATCCCACATATATAGCAGAGTAGACAGAGGGAACCAAGTATTAAGACACTGTGTTCCCCACCTTCAGCCATATTTTCGTGCTATTGTGTGTTAAGTATCTAAAATCAACGCCTTGCTTTATTGCCTTGTTACCAGAGAGAAGAAATGAAAATATCAATAAATAATCATTCATTCTTCTGAGTGAGAATTGAATCCACAAGCGTCGTGCTACAGTCACACACTTGTGCCAGTGCACCACAACGGCCTACATAACATAATAAACATAATTTTACTTCCAATAATCATTATATTTAGAAATTAAATAATTTTTAACCAATTCAGAGCCCTCACCGAATGTTTACATCATCGTGGGGTCTTAAAATAAATAAATCATAAAATTTATACATTACATCCTTCAATGTTACCTTTGTAAAATATCCATCTATCATTATAATTGCTATAAACAAAAATGAGATAACTTTAATATTAGCAGTTACTATTTGACAAAACGAATAGTTGCTATATATCTTATTAGTTAATAATATTAATCTTCACCAGCAGGTACAGCATCTTCTAATCGCTTTATATATTTAACTCTAAGTTCAGTCACTGCATCACCTTTTAGTTGATCCTGCAAAGAAAGAAAAGGAGAGAAATAAACCAAAAATCGTGAATTTAGCAAAATTATTTAGTTTACTATATGCAAAATAATTACAACCAAAACAAAAGCTTAACTTTAATATAGCGGGGGAGGCAGAGGAAACCTAGTATTAAGACACCCCACTCCCCACTTACCTATAAGCTCTGGAGGCATTTCAAATATATAGACAAGATTGAATATATTTCCCTGAGGCTGTTATGGTGTAGCCTTTGGCTGTAAACTCAACAGTTGTTAAATCTCACTTGGATAAATGAATTATTTTAATTTCCTCACATTAAGCAAGCTTAACCCGCCACAATCTTTCAACTGTTTTGCTTATAGTCTCCAGAGTGAATTTATTTATGTTATTTACAAAAACAATAAAGATGTTCAACCAGAGGAGAATAAAAAGTTATAAACAGTATTTTTTTTACTTAAGAAAATCGCTTGAATGTCAAGAATTTTTACCTTGGACATCTCACTAGGATTCCCTGTGCGGATCTTGTTATTGGATTTTAATTAGAACAAAGTGTAAAGCACTTTGTTTTTTTGTTAAAAGAAAGTTAATATAAATTGTAAGTGCAATTTGTATGAAAAATATAAATGACATATAAAATATAAGTAAATATGGTACATTTAAGTAAGTAGGGGGATAAAATAACAATGGATAAGATATGTTCATGTAATAATTATGCTAAAGAATAAAGATATTAAAACAAATCATTTTTTTTATTACTGTCGCACCTTCATAACATCTTCTATTTCATCATAGTCTAGTATGTGCAACTATTCGTTAAGTGCTTTTTTTGTTTTATAATAGTTAAGTTTTTGGAGATGTGACTTAATTTGCAACATATGGGACCAAGAATGAAGAAAATCTTGGAGTAAATCTTTTCTTAGGCATCTAATCATTTAGGCATAGTACCTATAGGTACTATGCCTAAATGATTGCATGATGAGTTCACAAAAAAATCCTGACATTAAGTTCCGCAACTCAAAAAACATGCAATATCTATAAAAATTGAGCAGAAAGTCTAAATGCTAGGTCTTCTCTGTCTATTCTGCGATATATGGGTTACAGTGTAAAACTTAAAAACAAAAATACAACACTACTTACTACTTAGTAACAAAGTAATATATATAATATGAAAGAATAAATACCTGTACAAACCAACACTGCACATCTAACTGCACCATTTGCAAAGCTCCTCTTATTGCCCCTGGTATTAGTGCACAATACTTCAAGCCATTGTTTGGCATCTCAACCCATTCACTTAAAGGGCACTGATCCCAAACTAAAGAGAATTCATCTCCTGCACTACTCCAGCTTGTCACTGTAGGTTGCATGTTTAAGTATAACCTGATGAAGAATATAGTTTATAATTTTTAGATCTTTCTTGTATTCATTATATTCATGTCTATGTATTCATTATATAGGAAAGTAGGTAAAGGAACATAAAGTTAACAAGTTAATATGGTCCATTCCTTATTTGCTGGCCAAATTTCACAGTGCATTTTGAGTGGTGGACTCAACTCTGCACTTTCTCTTATTACCAGAGTGATGAAATTAAAATAATTCATTTCTCTAAGTGGAACTGGAACCCAATCCACCATCATATTCACTTACAATCAGAATGCAACTAAATGCAACAGTTGTGGGTGTGCTTCTTGACATAGTTAAATATTAAATATCTTAATATACTCACTCTGATAATGAGGCAAAGTATTGAGTTCTCCCACTCAGCGGAGAGTAAGGGACGTAACCGTCTTAATGGGAATAGTGTCTTATGGCAAGTTTCCCTCTGCCCACCTTGTTATGCGCAGAATGCAGTGTGAAACTGACAAAAAATTAAAAACATTTTACCTAAATGCTTGTTGAATTTTATCAGCAGTCTCTCTCATTTCCAAACACCGATTTGATGTTGTTCGAGCAAGGAAATCT
>DWGR01004058.1:0-11513 GCA_018247715.1 Heliconius burneyi | reverse complement strand
TGAAGAATCTTGGATCTATGCGTATGAGCCTGGAATAAAACAATCACTATGTGGATCTTTCAAGATTAGTCAAATTCGACTAAAATAATTAACGAAGCACTTCGAACCAAGTCATGGTAGCTTTTGCTTTGAAGTACTTGGGACATGTGGCATACTGTACGATTGAAGCATCGTAAAACGGTGAATTCTGAATGGTATACAACCATTTAGTTGCCAAAAATGCTTCTACTTACTTGACGGGCCAAAACATCGAATTGATGGGTCATTTTTCCTACAGCCCTGGGCAACAAATGGTTTCCTTTTATTCGCCCATATTAAGAATAATTTGCGCTCACAATGTTTTTTTCAGATTATACATTTCAAAATTATATTTGGGAGGTCCATCAATCAGAATGTCCAGAGTGCGTTGAAATTGATTCAAGAACATGAACAAATGTTTTGGTCATCATGAAAGTACTTCGAAAACCATTAAAGCTATTTTCATAACATTTTTTACTGGGTTTTCTCAAAGTGTTAATATCAACCCACATATATCATTCCTTTTTCTCTATAAATTTTTATTTTAACGCAAATAATTGTACGCATCAAAATCATCCTTTCAAATTTATCAGAAAAACGAATTGGATATGTACGTATTTAATATGCAAAAATGTACATTCGAGGTTTGAAACGGTGCATTGGGAGAGTAAAATAATTAATATGAAGAAAAAATAATTTGTGTAATTCAGAGAAAATCGGTCAAGTACGAGCCAGATTCACCGACCGAGAGCGTGTACAATTTCAGCATTGTAGGTGAAAGTAATCCTCTCTCACAGGGCAGATCAAGTAGAACCTTTAACTCTTTGTACACTTAGTACTTAGAACTATCACTTAAACTCTGAGCACCTAAGCATTCACTTCATAACTTTCGCTTAGAGCTTGTTGACGAGAGTACAATGTAAGGAAGACAGCTCAACTCTGCTTTATATTATTTTTATAGTACAAAATTCCTCCACAAAGTGTGCTGCAAAATTAACTGGCTGCGGGATCGATCCCCACTCGAGAAAGGGAAGTTTTTATTTAAATTTATATTTTCGCTCTGGTGTCGAGGCAAAGCGCGACGTTGAGTTCCACCACTCAACACGCAATAGGTCCAGAACTCGGCGGAAAGCGAGGAATGGAGTGTGTTAGCACGAGGTTCCCTCTGCCTACTCTGCTGTGTGCGGGATAAAGCGTGAAGCTGTTTTTTTTGTATTTTAATTTAAATAATATAACATAACTTCATATGTTACATACATCAAAACTAATAGACAATTACCGTATACAAAAATGAGGGTTGAATGTACCTATTAAACGCATGTGATTGTATAAAACATAGCAGGATACTTTTGTAAAAATAACAAAAAAACGGCAACGGACACTACTTAGGAAATCATTTTTAGTAAATATAAAAATATTTTCACGAAAAATTAAAAGCGTTTTCCCCTTGATGTCAGCCAGACAGGCATGTGTATTTTTTATCTTTTGAACGATCTATTTTAAATTACACGTTGCTGGGTTCATACCAGTAATAGAATATTTTATATAAAGCTTTATTTATTTTATGAAGTTTTATAACATTCATTCATTCATATACATAATATGTAACACATATGTGTGAATAAATACAGCAAAATTGCAATATTTAAAGTGAATTATCTTCACTTATTAAAAAAAGGATTATTGTAAAGGATGTTGCAGCATAGACAGAGGAATCTTGGTATCAAAACTCTCCGTTCTCCTTTTTTCACCTGAATACAAAATAAATAATTGAAGCACAAAGCTTTATTACAAGCAAAGCTTCTGCTAGCTTGATGTAAAAAAGTCTTTTCTTAATAGTAAAAAATAGCCAAGTCAAATTGTGAGATTGAAATTCCGAGTAAACACAATTCCGCCCCTGATGCTTTCGTCGGTGAAATCGAGAACGACGCATTACTCCACATTTAACTTGGCTTTCATATTATATATTCTGGTTATGGAATCTGGTGGAAGTCTTCCTTTTAAATTTTTGTTCGTAAGAGTCCGATTGTGGTACAATATACATGTTACTTTCTATCCTGGAATTTCCACGGAAAAGGGATTTAGGCGGAAAAAAAAGGAATTATGTGCCATACCTGTGTACCTGCAACTGGATCTAAGGTTACCTTGATACATGTGAAATCATTACATATTTTTCTATTAAATACTTATAACATTTCTTCCAAGCGAAATATAATAAAATTAAAAAAAAATTACGATTTATTGTATGTAGTATACATGATATATGTAACCATACTAAAACAATTAAACAATTTTCCCTAAATACATACAAATAATATTAAAAAAATATTCTTATAGTTCAAGCTTACCCGCGGGTTCCGCTTGTGTTAAAACAAACAAGAAACAGTTTTACGCCGTATCCCGCACACAGCAGAGAGAACCTAATGTTAAATGCGAGAGAATTAAAGTTAAAATAGTCATTAACTCACTAATGAGAATGGAACCCACAACCAATTATGTTTACAGTCTGGTATTTGATAGCCACGATTTTTTGCATAACCGACATTGACATTTTAAGTTCTGTTCTGTTCTGTTCTTTTGAATATGGCGTTCCGAGCGTGCCAGTTTAGCACAAAATCACTTCGTCAAACTGCAGTACTACAAAAACTGCAGGTAGTTTTGTAAATTTCTCATGGTCAAAAAAAAAAGAATCAGTGTTGCGCTGTGCGGGATGCACACAGCAGAGTAGGCAAGTGTGCCAAGCGCCTAACACTACGCCTTGACACCAGAGCGAAGTAATAAAAATACAAATTTAAATAAATATTTTATATCCTCGAGTGGAGATTCAACCCACCACAAATAAAATCTTTCTTTGTTGAAAATCAAAAATAAATATTTTATTCTTATGTTAATTACGGAATACAACAATAGATGACAAGAAGGACTGTTGTAACTTCAATGAAATTATTTGTTTAGTCAATGTGGTTATTCAGAACAAACCCCAAAGACAGGATTAAAAAGTTTTGCCGCCGTATTACAAGTAAACTGTGTCGCCGGGTGTGACTTACCGGCATTATTTTGTCACAGCCGACTTTTAGGAGTCTTAACGACTTTTGGACTTTTTGGGACTTTTCTGGAAAAGGATTTTCTGTTATAAAATACAGAGTGCTTTTAGTAATAAGTGTGATATTTACGTTTGTTATTGAGTTTATTACAAACTCGAGTGTAGCACAGCAGCAAAATTGTTTTTTAAATTAAATTTATAAGTTAGATGCATCATCATTTAATTCATAAAATTCGCTATTACTTTTTGTTACGTGTGAAATGGTCTATTTTTAGTCATACTGTTACAGCCCGAGGAAATGAAACCAATTGAACGTTACTGGAAAATTAAAAATATATCTCTCCATTGACTTTTTCCTCAATGTTAAATGAAACGCAACGTTAAATAAAAAACATTGTTTCACCTGTCTGAAAAAGATACTTACGTATGAAACGATATTCTCCAGCTCACGATGAATTTGAAGTTCACAGAATAGTTATGAGCTTATGTAAAGAACCAATTAAGTAGCGGAGTAATTGTATTAAGATACTTAACTTCCTCTTGTAATGTTAATAATTCGATAAATTATCGATGGTGCTCCAGCAACTGCCCGAGTTTAGAATGAAATATTTTTTATTATGAAAACTTACTAAGCTGTTTTGAGGCCAGTCGTAAACACGACAGTTTGTAGGTTTGATTTCCACTAGGGGAAATGATATATTTAATGTTTCATTTCTTCGCTCTGGTGTCGAGGCCGCCACTCAACACACAAAGCCACCAGAACTCAGCAGAAAATGTGAAGGGAAGTGTTTTAACACTGGGCTACCTCTGCCACCCTACTACATGCGGAATACAGTGTAGGGCTTTTTGACGCATGACGTAATCTGAGAACATCGTAGCACTGCATCTGACTGAAACGATACGGTGGTGGGTTTCTTTATGGAACATTATTATACATTTATTTATTTTCCTCACTCTGGTCTCCCGTCTGGTCAAAACAAAATAAAACGTTGATTTTCGACACTCAACAAATACTGTCCCTAAAATAAAGAGGTGTCATGCAACGGAGTTTTTTTTTAAAATGGGTTCCCCTGCTAACCCTGCTAGATGCGAGATACAGCATGAATGAATTATTAACTTTAAATGTTTATAAAATATTCTTAGATTTTCAACCTTTTTTCGTTTAAAAATATATAATGACTGTAACCTATGACAACCAAGATTCATCTCCCCTAAATAAAGAAAGCAGGCAAATTGTAACGTGCGTACGCAATCAAAGTTGAAATGTCCATTTTAAATTGACCTTATCATATTTATTTTTCTTCTTGTGTAGTGATGTGAAGTGTAATGAACATTGTTTTCAATACTGATTCCATGTAAGAAGAAACTCGAAAGGAAATTTATATTTTTTCTGTTACTCTGGATAGGTAAGCTTTTTATGTATAAACATCCGAATTTACCGAATGCATCCAAACTAGATTATATTATTTATTGTATATAGCAACGTATTTGTATGTATTTAAAATATGAATAATGTTTATTGAGGTCAGTCGTGGTGCAGCGGCACAAAGTGTGACTGTAAACGCGACTGGTTGTCGATGTTGGGTTCGATCCCCGTTCGAGGAAATGAAATATTTATTTAAATTTTTATTTTCATTCCTTCCTCTGGCGTGACGTTGAGTTCCGCCACTCAATACACAATGCCTCCAGAATTTGGCGAAAAGCAGTCTTAACACTAGATTCCCTCTGCCTACCCTTCTGTGTATAGGATACAGCGTAAAGTTCATTTGATTTTGTAATAATGTTTATTTATTTAGATAAAAATTTGCCAAATAAGCCAGCAACAAGGGCGTATGCCTCTTCACTTGGATGTATTTTGTTATTATTTTATATTATTTTTTATAAAACTATTTAAATAATAAAATAAGTTAATTAAATAAAATATAATAAAATATATTTATCTTAAAGTATTTACTTATTCAATAGCATTTCTAAGAAATGTGTTATTCACGTCTCTACCTTCTCTGGTCGAAAGCATCCCCTTCACGTTTGAGATTCAATATCCGCGTCTAGACGGCGCCAGTGGGTTTGTGAATCATCTGCAAAACGTTATTATTCGATTGCAGTGCTGACTCACTTAAAATCACTATTAATTTCCAAAATATTTCTTAAAAAATTGTAACAAGCATAAATAAATTATAAAATATTAGCTAGTTCACCGTAAAGTTCCTAGTAAATAACATTAAAGAAAAATATGACAGATGTTTTCTACAGATTCCTGCCAAAAAAAACGAATTGCCTGACTATTCTATAAATATTATTTCTATATTTATTTATTTATATTTACAATGTGTAAAAGCTTTTACAGTGCCATTACAAATAGATGCCATTTTTAGATTTGTTCTGCTGCTGGTCCTCTAACCTAAATTTGATGCATATATTATTTTTGGTACTATCACAACTAACTATTATTACTCAAAGGATATTCTTTAATACTATATACTATACTATTCTATAAAAATAAAACAGAAAAGTTATCTTAAACTGCAATAAAGGCTCAACGACATTCCATGTCTCAAGTCTTACTACCAATTCTTTTGGATTATGAAATGGATCTAGTGACCGTACTATTTATTACATCACTTACGTTTATCACAACCGAGATGGATGTAAGTTCAAAACAAGTCAAAATCGATGCGGCAAAGCAAATATAATATTTTGCGTCATTACCCAACTTTTGTTGATATTTCCGCTCGAGCTCAGACACCCTCGCGGCTCGTCGCATTGCGGCCAGATCGAGAATGTAAGCCGACTTATAAATTGCTTTAATTTAATATATCGTAGCTGCGAAGGGGGATCCGCATTGGCAACCATTTTTCTTTTTAAGGGGACTTTGGCATCGTATCATAAATAACATCGTCCTAAAATTTCACGCTGCACGAACTATTGTACAGCGACTGGATAACTATTGTCTGGAACTGCAATAGGGGAGCGAATTTATGATCGCAAGCAATAAAATAATGTAGCGGGAACTTTAAGATAAATATCTAAGAGGGAAGTTAAGAGATTGGAAATACTATTACAGTCTCTAAAATAATTCTGTGGTTCTCTACAACGGTTTGCACTTCTTCCTATGCATACTAAAGTAGTGTTTGCACTTCTTCCTATGCATACTAAAAACTCTCTATTACTGCCCATTCTTGATTCTGCTGATGCTCGTAATCTTGATTTTAGAGATGAGCATTTAAATAGGCCTGAGTGATTTGTATATGGTTTTTATATGGTATATGGTTTATATTTGGTCTTCACAAATATATCCACATATCCGAATTTCACAAAAAGCTTAAGTAGCTTCCAAGTCTAAGACTTTGTAGGAACACCCATATATTACATCTTCTGTACACTGTGCTGTTTAATCCTTTAACTACTCCTTACCTAAAAGAGCGGTTCGAGTATTAAATTTGCTCACACACTCGTCGTTCATTTTAAATGAAACTATTTTAACCGGATTAATCGCGAATATTCAAGATTATACATTTCTGGAAACCCGATATTTCGAACACTTTGCAGTTCGTGGTCACGGGTAGACTACCCGTATTCATCCGGTTAAAATAGTTTCATTTAAAACTATATATTAATTATTATAAAATATAAGAAATCATATTTTATGATAATCAATCAGTATGTGTATATTTATGTACGTATAATTATGTAAAGCAAGTACACCCCTACCCATTTAACTACCCCTACACCTTAAGGTTGCCTGGCAGATATCGCGATAAGGCCGCCTATTGTGCATTTTCTTATGTAATGTATTTTCTTTTACTTCTTTTTATCTTGTGGTGTACAATAAAGAATTATTATTATTATCAAAAAACAAAACATTTAAAATCATTTCACCAATTAAATAAGACATTGTATAAAATCTCTTTTATCAATAAATAATTTGGTCGAACATACTTTAAATTGGTGTAACTTTTTTATTTAGAGGCCGTCGTGGCGCAGCGGCACAAGATGTGACTATAATGCGACGGATTTCAACCTCACTCGAGGAAGTGAAATATTTATTTAAAACATTTAAAACCGGGGTGAAGTAGTAGTTTTATGCCACTGCGTTTCGCATTAGGTAATGCCGGGCTCCGGCGCCCAACCACCTCAAAAGCTGGCAACGCACCAGTAGCTCCTCTGGTGTTGTGCGGTGTCGTGGGCGGCGGTGATCACTTACTATCAGGTTACTCGTACACTCGTTTGTTATGCTCTTTCCATAAAAAAATTTATTTATATTTATATTTTCATTTCTTCGCACTGGTGTCAAGGCAAAGAGCGGCGTTGAGTTCCACCACTCAACGCGCAATGCCTCTAAAAACTCGGCGGAAAGTGATGAACGGAGTGTCTTAACATTAAGTTCCCTTTGCCTACCCTGCTGTGTGCAGAATACAGCGTGAAGGTGTTTTTTTTTATTTATGAAACAATTGAAATAAAACAAACATTAAATTTTAAGCGAAGCTTGCCAGACTCTGATAGTGAGAACAATATTTAAATCGGTTAAACTGTTTCTGAGATTAGTGTGAACAAATGCACAGAGAAACAAACAAACCGACCATAATTTTAAGAATCATTGTTTTGGGTTTTATTACATTAATAAATGCCCTTAGTAATATACTGACCTATGACCTATCTTCCAGACAGATGTAGAAACACCTAACCTAAATCTTTCTTTCAAATCAATTTTTCCCTTAGTAATATTAAAAATGCGTTACTGAAAAGTTTCACGCATATATACTCGTATGTATATGCGACTTCACTTTATATTATGTTAATATCTTACGTACATACTTCCCTACCTAAGCGTATTTGTTCCTTTATTTGGACCTGCATGCTTTAGGTTCACCTTTGATAGATCGGTAATAATAGTAGTATTTTGTCAATTTTTATTTCTTTATCGTTTGTTAAATTTTGTTATTTATATGTATGCAAATAATTTTATCTATCTATATATTAAAAGTTCTTATATAAAATTTTACATTTCCTTGTATAATTACACATCATTGTATTGACACATTTTTATCTTATCCACTCTCATTTCTTTTAAAAAATATATAAAACAAAATGTACAAGGTGACACAAGGTACGGACCATAAGTTTGTAGTAAACAAGAAGTAAATAAAAAAAAAACCTACTCTCATAATATGGGCAAATAAAATGCAGCCGCAGCCGATAGGTATCAAATGAATGAAAGGTAATTAAATAAGGTAGTTATTTAATTAATGTTAATAACGTTCAAATGATATGTGTAATTAGCGTGAATTTTATATTAAAAACCTATATTTTTTCCCGTTTCATATTGATGGTCCTTTGTGTATTTAGAGTGCACTCTCCTTTTTCCCCTAACACTCCTTTTTCCGCTTTCTGAAGTCAAAATATTGCGTGTTGAGTGGCGATATTCAAATATTAAAATAAATAAATCAGCTTCAAGCTGTGTTCCGCACAGCAGAGTAGGCAGAGGGAACCTAGTGTTAAGACACTCCGTTCCTTACCTCTGCCGATTCTGAACGCATTGCGTGTTGAGTGGCAGAATTCAACTTCGCGCTTTGCTTCGACACCAGAGCGAAGAAACGGAAATATAAACGTAAATATTTCACTCCATCGAGTGGGGATCGAATCCACAACCGCCGCGTTACAGTCACACCCTTGTGCCGCTGCGCCACAACCGCCCCAACCACACGACGGTTATTGGTATATAGCTAATATTATTTAATATTAAGCTACATAATTAGGAAATAACAAAATTTACGTTAAATATATTGCACAGTCTGCGGGTTGGAACCGATTTCGACCTCAAACGGTTTGGGGAGCGAGCAGCGCGGGAGAAATTCACACCACTAGTGCCGCAATAGTCGATACTGGAGCACACATAAAATTAATATAGAATACACCAGAAGCGTTGTTATAACATATGCATATTATGCTTGTATTATTTTATTTATTTATATTTAAGAATCTTTGTAGTGATTGCATTGAGTGTTTAGAAGGTCATACGAAGGACAAACGATAAGTTTTTTTTTATTTTTGACACAGACGTCATCGCAATACAATTGTTATTATAGCAAAAAATCATTCTCTTCTCTAGGACTAGCCTGATACAGTGAATCTTACAGTCTTACAGTAACAACTTCAGTAAAATTTTAGGTTTTTCTCTAAAATTAAAAGTCAGAACCCGGGGTGAAGCTAGGTACGGTTCAAACATAACCAAATATGTAATTGAAGCAAATATTTGTCAACGTTTCGCATTCGATTATTGATCAAGTTACAACACATTTACCACTGGAAAGTGAGGTCGAAAAGTCTCAACTGCTCTACAGAATAATTATGATTTGCTTCAAATCGACCTCAACTGCACCAGTTAAAACTTCTCCAAAAATGGTCCCGTAGTAAACATAGTAATTAAGTTGCATTGGGTATAACATATGTATTGTGTGAAGACCGTATTATTTCAATTATCAGCTAATTTGGCATATTTGTCTATGTTAATCACATATAGCGCGATGTTATTGTATGATAGCGACTTAAGCGTTCAGCGATCGACAGGAACTCCGATGAGCCAGACCAATTATAAGCAAACTCCCACCGCCGCAAAAAAGTGTAATTACGTCATCGTTGCACTTATTGGTAGACATTACAATTTCAAAATCAAGCGAATTATAGTGTTTTTTTTTTATATTTCAGTAAACAACTTCAGAAATCCATGGTTTAGATCTCGCAGAAAAAATCTAATTACATTTTTAATAAAGTTAGAATCCTCATTCTTTTCAAATATATTTAGTCATTTTTATATTAAAAGTTAGCACCAATAAGCTTCTTTTATTTCAATTAATTAAAGCCCTGGTAGTATTATATTGAAATTAGATATTTATTATAAAATTTTGGAGGCCATCATTGCACAGTGAATAACTTGACTCTGTTATAAGCGTGATGGTTGCGAGTTCATACCTTCGTCGGGAATCAAATAATCTTCATTTTACCGCCCTAGCAAGTCGAGGTAGAACGGATACGAATGTCTTGATATTAAGTTATCTGTACCTAACCGGCTCATCAGGAAAAGCGGAAGCTGCTTCTTTTTTATGGACTATTGCACTGAAAATAATATTTTATATAAACAAAACTATATTTATTTTAAATAAAAATAATATGTAAATAACTTTGTCCATTGCATGCCTTCCGAAGCGGTGGTAGCTTTTTGTTTATATGTTCACTCGACGATTCAAAAGTGCTTACTAGGTCTATTTGAAGTCTAAGTCTATTTGAATAAAGAATATTTGGAATTTGAATTGACGTTTGAATTCGGATATTATATTTATTTAAATTGCAATATGGTAACAGTCGCCGTAGTGGCACGGACGCACAATCTTTGTTTGTTATCGGAATTTCAGCTAGATCGGACCTAAAACACTTGGGCTTGCAATATTTATAAATAAACGCGACCACTTTTGAGTTTGATTCGCAATCGAGGAAGTGAAATATTTAATACTAGCGACAAACTCGCGGCTAAAAAAAATCGGACAAGCGCGAGTCGGGCTCACCCACCGAGGGTTCCGAAAAAAATTAGAGGTCTTGAGCTCCATTCTAGCTCATTATTCTGATCTTCTTTTGATAGTATTATCGTCCACGTATCGTGGACGGCTTTGGTTACCGTCGGCAGCTTATACACAGGCTATTGCCAGGATATCATCTAACTCTAAATCATCGGACTGGTCGGACTGGTGGCGGAGTTGCTATTTATCTTCATGCTCACATAATATTTACTACTATTGATTACTCTCAACATAATGTAGACAATTGCGCCAGTCCTGAACACCTTTTCATTGAGTCTTTATAATAATAATATATAATATAATATATTTACATACTCGTACACTGTATAATACACTTTTTGTTTTATACAATACAAATTCTTACAAATTAATATATAATTACCACGTTAATTTTATTTACATAATGTTTGCACAATAAAAGTTATTTCATAGCGAAAAATTGAGTTGACGTTTACACACACAAAAGTCCCTTTCGGTATATATTATAGTCCTTCACTATAGTCGTTTTGAGATCCTGCTTGAAAAATGTGCTCTGTAATCATTCAAACAATTTCTCATGTAAACATTCAAATATTATGTCTGTTGAAAATTTATAGGAGAGCAGCTCGGCTGAAAACAACGGTAAACGAGGCTAATATGAACATTCTCCCTCTATCTTCTACTCATACATTCCCTAAGCTATACTCCTTCTCTTTTAGATTCAATTTTATTTTCTTCCACTGACCATGTCGAATGCTACTGCATCTTGTACTGCATCATGATCTAATTTTTCTTTCTTACAAAATAAAACCACCCAAGGCAAAACCAAGAATTTTTCTGAATGAAAAACTTTATCGGAATGGACTTAGAACGTTTGCGTGAGGACGCTGAAAAAATTGACT
>DWGR01004057.1:0-11513 GCA_018247715.1 Heliconius burneyi | reverse complement strand
AAGAAATATTATTTAAATCTTTAATTTAGACGAATTTTGGTACTCGAGACAAACCTTCGTGGTTTTTTGTAGTGCCTTATTAATTGTAAAATATATTTGTATGGATATTTGGTAGTAATAAATAAAATAAAAAAAAAAATAATAAATCAATAGATATTAAGTTAAAATTGTGTTATCGTATAAGTGACATTGTGTCTTTTTCGATAATAAAGTTTCTTTAAACCTAATAGCATAATAATCCTTACCTTTCTGAGACTTTGATAATTTCCAGAATTCAGACCATGACACATCCAAATGAGTTAATGCAAGAGACAACAGATTCTGAGCTGAAATAGAAAAGTGATCTAAATTACCACACTGCATGGCTAATTTTGCACAAGAGTACAGTTCTTCTCGAAGACTTAAAATAATTGAAGACCTTAATTTACTACGAAATGGGTTTCTCTTTATAGCCAATATGCAGCTTAAGGAATCAGTACAAATGTTGGTCTGACTAAAATCATGGGAGTCTGTAAACCGGATTGATTCTAATAAAGCAACAGCTTCTCCAGTAAACACAGATTATTCAGAAGGACATTTAAATTGTAATATAATTTTGAATAATGGTATCCAGCAGGCTCCACAAACACAGCTTTCCTTTGAAAGCTTTGATGCATCTGTAAAGATGGGAATGTGGTTTAAAATATTTGTATTACAATTCTGTAGAGGGCCACAGAAGAGGTGGTTTTCCATGTTGCATCCAACTGCACTGTAACGCTGGCAGAGAATATCAAAGCATACTATTTTTTCAGCAAGTGTTAAGGAACATAAATAGTCCGTCTAAATTTTTATTGATAATGGAAAGTTTTCACTTGAAATTGCGCCCGAAAAGTAACCTTTTTGTAAATAATTAATCAATTCTAAATTTCTGTTTACATTACTAATGGACATGATATTTATGTATGTATATACACTTATGTACAACATAAACATTCAGTATGCTTAATACTATGCAATATTTAAACTTATTAAAGATTATATGAAAAAAATAATTGAAAATAATTGAAATAATTTGCCCAATATTTATTGGGCAAATTATTTCAAACAATTTTGAAGTACAAAAAATGAAAGTCTGCTGTGGTTATGCTTACAGGGAGATTGTACTTTATAAGTACACTCGCGCTCACACTATATGGTTCAAATAAAAACATAATTCACTGCAAACAAAAACGCCTCTTATCGTTTTGATTGCTTGCATTTATATGTAAATTTTTTTAATTTATTGCATGCATTAATTGACGTTTTATTTTTTTGCATATATTATTATTTTTATTCTTTTATGCAATACCGTAATAAAGTTACTTTTTAAAATTTAACTTTTCTATTTAATTTAGATTGAAGAACATTGGTATGTGGCCACATTATAATAATTTCAATTCAGTTTTTTATTTAACTTTTCAATTTGTTTATCCATAACTTGATTTTGCATGTTGCTTAAGCTAACACACTATTATGATATTACTAGATAAATATGTTTTACTACCGCCATACGCCATTTTGTAAATATGACACTATATTCATATTTCATAGTAATGAACTGACAGCGTTGCGCTCGACTGTACCGCAATGTTACCCGCCGCACCGATTCCCCGCGGGCCCTTACCGGGCGTCTATGTGCAGATATCGAAATACGCGTTCTGCGCAATTTACCGCGCCTACTTACCATGTGCAATATTAGTTTTACCGGACTATACTAGATCTGTATGTAAGATGTCTTCAGGTCTTCTTTAGGTTGTTGAGCTATATAGTGGTCATTGATTATTTTTTTTATTCAAATATTCATGAATTATGAACTTTATTTTATTCTACATATAAACATTTGTACATATAAAACATACATTGTAAACAGGGCAGAAGCTTGTATTGAGGGAGCCTTGAGCTATTTTCTATTAAGAGCCAAATAATTACTATTTCTTTTTTTTTACAATTTTATTCAATCAATAGCACTTAAATAATATATATCAAAATTTCTAATACATATACAGTATTTAAATGTTATTGATTATGTTAAAAATATTTAAAAAGCTTGTGACTATTTCTAAATTAGCAGCCATTACTGTCCCCTTTAGGTACTAAAATATAGTTAAAATAGTAAGTTGTGTTTAAATGTAGAAAGGTATTTTAAATAAACAGTATGACGGGCAGTTTGTATATAATTTATTGTTATACATTACAATAATTTTGTACATATTTGTGTTCAAGCTAATAAAATGCAATATGTATATATAAATAGATAAGACTATCTTCAAATTTTCTTCAAACTCAAAAAAATAAACAACTGATAATTTACACAACATTGTTCACTGATATAACAAAAACCTTTGAAATAAAACTGCCAAATAATAATTATGTAATGTTAACACCTACACTTAAATATCAATTAGCGTTTAACTGACATTAAATCCACATTTGAAACACTAATTGACATACCTGAATGTATACATATTGCAGTAATTGCATTTTACCCCATTGAACGACAACAATGGCAAAGTGAACAATGCGCACCAACCTGGCAGTGATCGCGTCCACACCTGTGTCCAGAATATCACTGGTTCAAACAAACTTGAATGAATATAAGAAGCAATATTGGGTACTATATTTGAAAACAAATTTTGAATGCATGTGTTTATGTATATAAATATTTGTATAAAAAAATTTATAAGATGATTTTTACTCCCAATTGGGTTTGCTCAATCTAGGCTAAGTTATAAAATAACTGTAGCATTGCAGTTAAGTCATCACACACTATGCTATAGTTACTTGACAACATAGAACACAGCATGTCACAAAACGGTATTTACATAAAACATGCATGATATTCATATATTAGACCATTGAAAAGTCAAAGTAAAAAAAATCCTTTTGTTTATATTTTGTATATATATATCTACATGTATATATATTTGTAGTTTTTTTTTGGGTTTTTTAATATATTTTTTTGTATTTTTTTATAATTTTTACAAGTTTATATATTTATATAATTTACACTTTCTTTTTATTTTTTGTATTTTCTTTATATAAACACCTTTTGAGATACTATTATAATAGATATAGATATATATAAATAAAGAGTTTTCTTACAGATTATTCATTTTTAAATTATTTATTGTACTAAACATCCGGCGCGGCATTGTTGCCCGCTAAGTAAACTCGATATAAAACTTATTATAACAACACTTAAATAGCCGGCGAGTGTCTGTCCAATGCAACTTATTCAAAGCAAATACGGGCTGCAAAGTTCATAAAGAATGAAACGTGATTATGTTTGCAAATAATGCATAAGAAAACAAACATAAAATGTGAATAATAATTGCATATAAATTTACTTTTATATGAATGTAATGCTAAAAAATTGTAACTAAAATATATGTGTAAAATGGTTGGTGGACATTTAACAACAAACAATTATTATACTTGTATATATGCTATGATAACAATTGTACAATCTTTATGTAATTTTAAAGATATGCTCTGTTATAATAAACCTCGATGTTAGACCCGAGGCAAAAGCTGTGTGGGTGACAGTTGATAGACACCTAAGATCGTTTGGGAGCGTCCAATCTATTAAAACACACAAAATTTCGGCTCTTTCATTAATGCTTACAGTGTAAGAGAAAGTAACACTTCCAAATGATTTTAATATATATTTTATGTGGAAAAATGATACCAGGAGCTCTCACATAACTTAGTATTACCAACTCATCACCTTTAACTGGCACAGCTTAGTTCAAAATAAGGCAACACAACAATTTAGCACCAAACTTTCACTAACATAACATATAGCACCGTTACACATTATCGTTTACAGTAATTTAACAAATAATTTAAAAAAACTGTTTTATTTCAAATGGAATGTAGGTTTTATATAAATTTAAAAAATTACATTATAGAGTTTGAGGCAGCCGTATCAATTCGCTTTCACACCGAAGCACCGCCGAGCATAAAAAACTATACATATACAATAAATTCAAGATTTTTTTGTCATTTACTCTTTACACAACAAATGATATATATACATCTCCCGCCCCGACTATGTACAGTTAAATAACTTATAAACAACAATATAAATACGAATAAAAATTACGGACGCATCGAGGCAGCACCGCTTTATATATGTTAGTATAGTAAGTTACAGGGAAATGCAAGTCCAAATGTACTAAATAAATCAGTCATTTTGTCCAGTAATTTCCTTGTGAATGGCACTATGGGCTTGAAACATATGTTCATAGTGACATAAGTATAAAGAAATAAATAATTAATTTAAATTAGCAACTAAATAGTGGAGATAGCTATGTTAGGAACTATGTTAGACAAATATTAAGAGGCTAGTCTTTGTTTTGTCGCTGTTTCTAAATTGTCATTCTAAATATGTAATTCTTTCTAATTCAAGATGTCACATTATTTCAAAGAATAACATAACTAACGTTTCACTCCATATTCAGAATATAATTTAGCCACATCGACTGTAGTGCATTATTGTCTCTAAAGGTGTTCCGGGACTCGGCCACACATGTAAGTACTATATCTAACAATAAGACTTACAGAATCAGTCACATATCACAGCCCGCGAGGTTTAAATACGGCTCTACTCTGGACTGTATCCTATATGTATTACAATATCTTTATAAATCTCTTTAAAAATATAACTCGAACATTACTAATAGTGCTTATTGCATAGACCACCAGCCTTTGTTCCAATAGTTATAGTTATAATAACAATGGCACTTTTAATTTGGGTTTCACTTTGGTTCTGTTAACGTTAGTACAGTACAGTAAGCGCGCGGGCCCGTGAGCCGGCCACGGTCGGTCACTGGTCACTATCACGGGTCACTACACTATCATCGCTGTGGCCAGGCGTCGCGCAGGCGCAGGCCGGCGGCGAGGCGCGTGTAGCTCTCTCTGAAGGCGGTGACGATCTTCTCGAAGGTTTCAGGGTCGTACACTGAATGAGCCGTGTTCGTTAGGTCGAAGGGCTCTGAAAATTATTACATAAAAATTACATACTTTAAGTTAAAGTTCACGGCGTTGGTAGTACTTGGGGTTGGTGCTTATAACTGAGAAAGAGTTATTCACTCATGTAGTTTTTATCATTGAAAATAGTTTTTGTATATTCTGCAGACTTTTATTTAGAAATAAATTAAAATTAAATAATAATTCTATTACTAAACTTGCTTGCTAGCTATAAAATAAATCAAGTGACTACCTTCGACGCACAGCAGCTTCCAGTGCGCGGGGTCGGCGTGCGGTGAGTGCTGCGAGTACACGGCGCCGCGCACGCGGCACTCCCACAAGGGCAGACGCCGCGCGGTGCGCACCGATATCGCCATCTGCTCGTACCTGCGTGTGTAGAGCATATAGTAATAATAAAATTATCGTTGTAAAATAAAACGCTATTTGTTAAGGACGACACACGCACAGGTAAATTCGAAATCGAGTTGTAAGTATTGGCGATAAACCTGTTTAACCTGTACTACTATTGTTTGTAGTTTTATTTGTTTACGTTATTGGCTATGCGTAACTGCGTCACACGAAATACAGGTATGGATAAACGAATGAAATGGAACAAAAAACCTACCTCCTATACAGGTGGAAGAGGCAGCGCTCCTTTTACGAAAACAGCATATAGGGCAAAATATTTAACACACAAAATGATGTTGAACCACGATAGATAGGTACTTGCATTTAAAATTAGTTTTACATCGTCGTCGCCGCACTCTTACTACCACTAATATTTTTATCATAAATAATATTAAAAACTTAATATTTCTTTGTCTATCTAATCTCAAATACACAATAGTTTTACATTTAAAAGAAATACTCAGTAATCACATGTCATATTCGTCACGATTTTAGACATTCGATGAACGGTAGAATTAATATTAAACAACATCCAAATAATTTAAAACACTTAATAATCACTCAAAATCTAAAGACGTCAAAATAAAGTAAGCAACAAGACAGCTGCGCTGCGAAGTTATAGTCTGTTTACACATTACAGTCACAGATAATTAAAACATAAATAATAAAGTCATTGTAACAGTTCATAATTCATAGTAGCTATGGCAATAGAAATAGTAGAGGAAATAGACTTATAGATTTCGCGTGAGAGAATAACCTAGCCATTATGAACACTTTTTCAAAAAAAAAAAAAATAAACAGAGATGGACTTGGAAATCACCTAATGGTATAACGAGAAATGAGATCAACTATATTTTAACAAACCTACCTATACGTCAACAATATTCAGGTATTAAATATCAATTACCCTTCGGACCATAGACCATCGCAGCAAGTTTGGGCAATATTTCAGATCCCATTTAAAGAGTGCTAAACAAGCGGCAATTGGAATACGTTCATGAATGTGAGTCTGCTTTTAATATTATAGCCAAATTCGATACGATTAAAGAATTACGCCGATTTGAATTAATTTTTTGACGAGTCTGATTTTGAGAAGTCTGTTAACGAGCTTAAGCACGCTGGAGCAACTGTAACCGAACAAGAAAAACTAAATTACATGTTAAACGCATTACCGTCAAATTATAGTTATATTGGAGATTTAATCGATGTATTACCAGAAAAGGACAGAACTGTTGATTACCTTAAAAGTAAAATTAAATTGAAATCATTTGAAGAGAAAAAAAGTAGTGAGGAGAATGTAGCAGCAGAAAAATCTAATGTGTTTAAAATTGAAACAAATAAATCGAGCCCAAGAAACGTTTAATTGTGGAAAAGCGGGCCACGTAAAAAATAATTGTTGGCATGGCCGTAATCAAGTGTATTACCGTGGTAATAGTTTTGCTAATTATCGCGGACGAAGTTCTTCAAACTATCAGAAACGTAGTCGTGGACATCGCGAACGTGGCTCAAATCCCAACCATTATGGTAACAATAATCAGGAAGGAAATAGTTTTCATACTACAATTGAAAGTAATATATCAAGTTCTAACGGAAATAAGTCAAAGAAAAATCAAATTAATTGGCTGTTGGACAGTGGTTGTACTGATCATATAATAAATAGTGATGAATATTTTGAAAGCCAGGTGACATTGAAAAATCCTATTAAAGTAAAAGTTGGTGATGGAAGAATGTTGGAAGCAACAAAAATTGGTAATATTTCAGTCTCTTTTCCTGTTTATGATACTAAATCTGTTGTAACTTTAAAAGATGTATTCTATGTTAAAGAAATGAATTTCAAATTTATTAGGTTATTCAAGAATCACTAACAAACATAAGATAATATCAAAAGGGCAACTTTCAAAAATTTATGACTTAATCAGTACGTTATCAGCAACAGCAAAGAAAGGTGAAAGATTATATAAAATAACAAGTTATGTTTCGAAAGGTGAAATTCGTGTAAAAATAATCAAAAACACATTAAAATTAAAAGAAAAACTGCATCGTAAATTTGGACATGTAAATTTTAAATATATAGATATTATGTGCAAAGATCAACTACTAGAAGGAATGCCTAAGGAAATTGAATCAGAATATATGAAGTGTGACATCTGTATTGAAAATAACTGCACAATTTATCCTTTAAGAATAATAGAAGAAGAGCTGAAAATATATTGGAGATTGTTCATACAAATGTAAATGGACCTCATAGAACAACTGGATGTAATGGTGAAAAATACTTTGTGAGTTTTATCGATCACTATAGCAAATTGGCAAAAATTTATTGTATTAAGTCGAAGTTTGAAGTCTTCAATAGTTTTATGGAATATGTTAATGAAATTCAAAATTTAACTAAGAAGATGATAAAGGAACTAAGATGTGATAGTACCATTATCTAGATGACCTATACAACAAGATGTACCAATTCGCAAGAGAGAAAGATATAATGATAAAGTCCTGTCCATCATATGGACATGAATTAAATGGATCTGCAGAGAGGTACAACAGATCAATAATGGACATGGCTAGATGTCTTCTAGCAGAAGCAAAAGTTGACAGATGTTATTGGCCTGAAGTGATTAAAGCCGCAAACTTATCTGAAGAACAGAACATTGTCAAATACAATAGTGAAGAAGACTTCTTATGAAATAGTTTTTAACAGGAAACTATCTGCAAATGAATTAAGATTATATGGAAGTAAAGTTTATGTTAGAATACCAGAAGAAAAGAGAAGATCAAAGTGGGATAATAAAACGGCTGAATTTGGAATTTTACTGGGATACTCAGATGTTGGATATAGAGTATTGGTTAATAGCAGAATAATAGTTGCCGGGCACGTTGACATTATTGAAGAAGATACAATATGTGTGTGTTGTGATGATGAAAATGAGAAAAATGAAGCAAATGCGAAGAAGCAATCTGAAGAAGTGTTAATTGAACAAACTGATACTGAGAACATCAGAGACAATAAGGATGAAGATGATGTCAACGAAATAAAAGATAGAATTAGACCAAGAAGGCAAATTAAACCACCAGTTCGATTCGATGAAGAATTTGGATATTATTGTTTGTGCAAATTTCTGTGATGCTATGACTCTAGGGAACTTTGAGGAGGCGACAACATGCAATGAGTCTGAACAATGGAAGTATGCTATGGACAGTGAGATAAACAGTCTTGAGGAAAAAAACACTTGAAAACTGGTAAATAAACCAAAGGACAAGGAAGTTCTAGATGTGAAATGGGTGTATAAAAGAAAACCAGGTGACTTTTTCAAAGCCACGTTAGTGGTTCGAGAATTCCAACAAAAGGATAATGTTGATGATACATACTCGCCTGTTGTGAAACTATTACAATCATATTCTTGTCAGTAAAAGTTAAATATTCATCAAATGGATGTTGAAACAGCTTTTTTAAATGATAAAGTGTTATCTGAGGTGTATGTTAATCAGACGCAAGGCAATAATGATTCTTCTAATAGAGTTTGTAAATTAAACAAAGCTTTGTATGGTTTAAAAGAGAGCCCACGGCCTTGGTGTGAATGTTTTAATGATTATATTGAAAATTTGGGTTTTCGCAGAAGTAAGTATGATTATTGTCTGTATGTTAAAATTGAGAATAATGTATCTGTATATATCCTTTCATTTGTTGATGATTTATTAATATGTTGCAAAGATATAGAAGTAATTAATGATATTAAAAAACGACTGCATAATAAATTTAGAATGAAGGATCTAAATAAAGTAAAAAGCTATATTGAAATTTCTGAGCCTAGAATATATGAAGAAAATTTTGGAGATCTTCCTATAGCCAAATATGAAAACTTTACAAAAGATTCTAAGCATATAGAAGTTCAATACCAGTATGTTCACGAAACTGTTAAAAATAAAGTTATTGAGATAATTAAGATAGAGTTTAACTCAAACAGTTAAGTTTAACAAATTCAGAGAAATGTTAAAATTAATTTAAATTTTGTGTATTTTGTTTTGTTAATAATTAAGTAAACTTGTTCATTCAAACTTTGTTATTTGTTTGCATTTTTAATGTGGTTAAGTGTTTCTCTGTTATGTTTATTTTTGGCAAATATAAATGTAAGGAGGCGTGTTAGTTTGTAAGTACATTTATATTTACTGTTTTGGCAACACTTACTTTTATGTTTAGTCCAGTGGAAACATCAAGTGGTTTAGTTAGTTCCTAAAAATGGCTGTACTTTGTATAATGTGTTAAATGTGATCGTCCTAAATAAATGTTTATAGTTAAGTTATTTGTGAAAACCATTCATCCAGTATTTTAACAATCAGAGACGAAGCAATAAAAAAAGGTTCAATGTATCTCGCTTAACCATTTACCCGACTGTTCAACATGATACTTAACTGCAAAAACACTCCACGACAATCCGGTCAGAATCCGAAATAATTTTGTTATATAAAAAAGGAGATCCAAACAACATTAGTAATTATAGACCGATAAGCCTATTACCTTCTTTATACAAACTATTTTCCTCTATAATAGAGAAAAAAATAAAAGAAACTACCGAAAAGTTCCAAACCAAAGAACAAGCAGGTTTCAGACGAGGTTTTTCCACCGTTGATCACATACACTCGCTAGAAATGATAATAGAAAAATACCACTATATGTTGTTTTTATTGACTATCAAAAAGTCTTCGATACTCTACTTCATTCATCCATTTGGACAGCCCTACTTTGTCAAGAAGTGGCACTGGATTACATAAAAGTCATAAAAAACCACTACGACAATAATACTAGCAGAGTAAAGTTGGAGAGCACCGGTCCAGTCATACAAATAAATAGAGGCGTAAGGCAAGGGGATCCCATCTCACAAACAATCTTTATAGCGGTATTACTCAATCATGCGCAAACTGAACTGAGAGAAAGTCGGCATAAACATTAATGGTTACTACCTGAGCCACCTTAGGTTTGCTGACGATATAGTCCTGTTATCAGAAAACCCAAAGCAACTACAACTGATGGTGGGGATGGTTAACTCTCTATATGAAGAAAGTAAAAAAGTAAGCTTAGAAATAAACCTAAATAAAACAAATATCATGACGAACCACACCAATTTGCCAAAAATACCATTAACCTATGTAGATATCTACATTTACCTGGGGAAGCAAATTTAATTTGACCAACATAATTACGAACGGGAAGTAGAGAGAAGAGTCAATCTCTCGTGGACAAAGTTCTGGAGCCTCAAAGAAATTTTTAAAAGCGACATGCCTACAAAGTTGAAAAGCCAAGTTATGAACACCTGCTTACTAAAGTACGCCTGTCAAACATAGAAATTTACTAGGAAAATTAAAAACAAGATTATAACAAGTCAAAAAAGTATCCTTAAGATTAAGAAAACTAATAGAATCCGCCATACCTTTATAAGACGCAAAACCAAAGTTATTGGCGCTCTTAGACACTCACAGAAATTAAAATAGAAATGGGCTGGACATGTAGCTAGACTTACAGATAACCGCTGGACCATACAGACTACATCTTGGATAAGACCATCGGGCCAAAGAAAAAGGGGCAGACCATATGCGCGCTGGGCAGATAGATGACCTTACTAAAATAGCAGGTACACACTGGATGCGACTAGCAAAGGACAGAGAACAATGGTCATCTCCTGAGGAGGCCTTCACCTTCTGTTGAGAGGGGTTCTTGCCATCTATAAATCCATCAAGAGACGAGAAAAATATTAAATACTAATTGACGCAATAGTAAAGGTGCATTTAGATGTACATGTATATGTGAGTATACGTATGTATATGTACGTGTATATATATATATATATATATATATATATATATATATATATATATATATATATATATAAAACTAAGTAAATACAACAAAGATTTCAAAATATATGTATAGAGTATATACAGGGTGGAAGAGGCAGCGCTCCTTTTACTGAAACTGCATATAGGGTAAAATATTCCGAACCCGGAGCTAAAAAAATTTATCAAGATGCCTCAACAGTTTGGACGTAGGATTTTTTTTTCATTTCACGATTTTTTTCCATACCTGTATTTCGTGTCACGCACACATACACATACTACTACAAAAA
>DWGR01004056.1:0-11515 GCA_018247715.1 Heliconius burneyi | reverse complement strand
TTAAGACACTCCGTTCCTGAAGCACTACCCTATATTTCAAGATATTTAAGTACGCCGTGCTGTCTTAACATTTTATGAGGCCAAATTTAATAATTTATATATTTCATAATACTATCACATAGGCAATGTAAAAAATAAACAAAGATACTTTTTTAATTCACTCAGACTGGCAGTGGTATAATTAAGTTTAATTGAAGAAATGCGCGCGTACTTACATAGATAGTACCAGAGTTTGACCTGATTCTTAATTTTAGTTATTGTTACACAGCATCCTCTGAGGCAGTTATGAGAGCGATGTGATTTATGAAGATTTATCTCGTCAATTTAAATCTTTCGTAGTTTACGTGGCAGCTCTTTAACTAGTTTGATATTAGTAGTACCTACTTTTTTTTATACTTTTGTTTATGAAATTGGATTTGAATAACAATTATAAAGAAAAAATCTTATGCCTACAGACAATAGCTATCGTTGAAAATGATTCACAAAATAATAATATTACTACAGCAATTTGTATATTTAACTTAAAATTTTATTTGCAATAACTAATATTACTAACAATCAGACGCTGTCGTGGCCCAGCGGCAGAAGAGTGTGATTGTAACGCGACGGTTGTGGGTTCGATCCCCGCTCCAGGAAGTGAAATATTTATTTACGTTTATATTTCCATTTCTTCGCTCTGGTGTCGAGGTACAGTGCGGCGTTGGGTTTTGCCACTCAACACGCAATCTCTCCAGAAATCGACAGAAATTGGGTAAAGGAGTGTCTTAAACACTAGATTCTCTCTGCCACCTGTGTGCGGGATACAGCATGAAGTTCTGCATACACGAAACAATTATAATATTGTTAATGAAAAAATGGATTAGATAGTCAAAGGGAGATAGGTAAGGTAAGTATAAGATTTTGTTTTGTTAGCAGAACATTTAATGTTAATGATTCATTTCTCCTGGTGCGAATTGAATCCACAACCGCGTCTACATTAAAACGAAGTTGCCAAACTAATTTGTTATCAAAATAAAAGAAAAAATATTAATAACACAATTATAAACAGTTTCATTCATCACGAAACGCAACATTGAACGTAAAAGGACAGATTTCCTTTGATGTTTGTTTTATTCTATGATGGCTTGCAGTTGCAGTGTGACGACGGAATCATAGCTGGTGCCCCCGAGAGTTTCAGCTTTCGTAAATTTATACCAACGGATGATTCATAGGCTTCTCCAATTAACGTATATAATTAGGTACCTCTATGTAGTTAGATGAGATAGAGTGTGGCTATGAGCAATTGTGCGTTCGATTCCCACTCGGGATCACAGCATAAACGTTTTCAAATGAACTATTTTCATTTTCCCGTTCTGTTAAGAAAGTATGCGACGTTGAATTCCGTCACTCAAAACGCCATGGCTCAAATTCTCATGTAGAGTGGAGAGCGGGGTATCTCGACTCTATTTTGCTATATGCGATATGCACGATGAAGCTAAAAGAAATATACTTCGATAACAAAGTTTGGAAACGAAACATTATGAAACAAATGGAGAATATACTATAAAATCTATTTTAAATAAATAATATACATTTAATTTAATATACATACGTAAATCTATGTAAATATACTTTCTCAAAATAAATTGGACCTATAACAGACAAACTTAGTAATAAAATTGAAAATACTAACAAGCTTAATAAAAGTTAATGCTTCTTCAGAGAAAATAAAAAAAAATATAATGCATATGATGCACGCTGCCTCCAATAACATATGGGAACGTTGAAATGCAAGTAAACTTCTGTCTTCATACTGTTCGAGTCATACACAATTTATGATCAAATTAAATGACATAAAAGCATGTGTCTAACAAGTGTGTGTGTGCGTGAATTTTGTGAATCATTTTCAAAGAAAGTACCGCTGGGAACTTGACTCATTGTTTACAATTACAAATTGGGTTGGATGTACGTTTTATTTTGAGGTCATCGTAGCACATTGGTTGGTACAAGAGTGCGATTAATCTCGACAGTTGGAGATTCGATTCTCAGTCGAAGAATGAAATATTTAATATTTTTTTTTCCTTGCTCTGGTAAGAGGCGTTGGGTTCCGCTACTCAACACGCAGTGCTTCCAGAATTTATCATTAGCGATTTATTATACTATACTTACGTACTTAATACTTATACATATAGATATTACATTTTTTTCAAGTTTCATTGAATACCAGTTTCGATCTTTATATTTTGCGACACCACTAGGTACACTACTTTTTACCGATCTTGAGGAGAATCATTAAAATACATTGAAGGAGATTTGCGTCCTTTAACTTTTTATTGCAGCATCTGTACCAATAGTACCTACTAATTAGTATTCTAGACGACTCGAGTGTTTGAGCGATCTTATCTTAATTAGTGTCCTTAGTAAATCAGGAAACATACGTTAATTTGCATATGGCCTTGCACTTAGGTCAAATCTACGTATGTACATGAGGGCATTGTATGGTGTCTAAACGGGAGAAAAAGGTAATAATTGGTAAAAGTGGATAAGCTTTTAATTTTTTTTTACGTTCTGTGTTATTTAAGTATAGTATAAGCATTCCCCCGAGTTGTACTCGAACATACCACCACTTCGTCAAGTAGGTGACGATGGCGTACTTGCTGTAGACAATTTGTATCATACAAATTTATATCATACAAGTTGTTGTTGTGTGTAAAAATCACTTTTTTTAAATTCACGCTGTATCCCGCAAAGCAGTCTAGGCAGAGGTTACTTACTGTTACGACCATTCCTAACACACCGCTTCATTTTTGAGACATTATAAGTAGAGTACTGAAACTCAACGTCGCATCCTATCTTTTTACTAGAGAAAGAAAACGTAAATTTGACATTCTCCCGAGTAGGACAGTTCTGTTTACTGTGCCACTGCGCTACAGCGGCCTCAATGTTATATATAATTAATGAAATCAGAACAAACTAGAATTGATTAAATTTTCTGGAACAAAATCCATGTTATTTTATTCATACATCGCGCAGAGATTTACAATTCTGAGTCCTAGACTTATGATATCTGTAAATAGAAACTATATTGATGTTGAGTGTTCTGATCTATAAATTGTCAATTAGGGGCGTTAACTTGCGTTAAGTGTGCTGTAGTGTAATGGTAAAACGTTTTCATAATTTACATAAACATGTAATAACTTTATAATTGACTAGTGATCGTCCGCGACTTTTGCGTTGAGTTTACATGTTAAAAACATTGTTTTATTTTTTATTGTTTACTTATGAATTTCGGGAAATCCTCTTTTTGTGGTCTCTTCTACTTGCTATATCTATATACCATGTTTTTTGGAGTTTCTCCTTTTTGAGTCCAGTAGTTTCGTCTGTTAGAATAACAGAAAGCTTTACAAAATATATAAATTACCTATTAGGTACGTTAAGAGATCTAGGCTGAAATTTATCATTTGCTTAATGATATTAGCTTTTCCTACTTTAAAATCATACACACTCTTGGGACATATGCTTAAATTATGAAAAAAATATATATTAGCTTCACGCTGTATCCCGCACACAGCAGGTTAGGCAGAGGGAACCTAATGTTCTCTGTTCCTCAATTACCGCCGATTTTTGGAAAGCATTGCGTGTTAAATGGTGGAACTCAACGCCGCGCTTTGCCTCGAAACCAGAGCGAAGAAATGGAAATATAAAATAAGACAAATATTTCATTTCATTCTTGAGTGAGGCTTGAACCCACAACCGTCGCGTTACAGTCACACCCTTGTGCCCCTGCTCCACGACTGAGCTCATGTATAGAATATATATTATAATAAATAAGCAAAGACGAGATAATGACATACCAAATCAAATAAATAATTTGCTCTATCAACTGTGCAATTATTTACAGTCGTATTATCGAAAGCAATTGATATTCGTTTCGACAGTCGCTTGCGTCAATATGAAATCATCGGCGGCGTTTGTAAAATTTTAAATATGTTAAATATTTGCACGGTACAAAAAAGTGCTTAAGATTATAGGTGGGTAAACCCACAATCCCACAATATATTTTAAAGTAGTTGTTTTGTTGTATTTAGTGTTGTTAGTCTATAGATAACTCTAGATATTATTTTTTAGAAGGTTGAGCTGAGAAAGTTTTGTGTCAAGACTTCCCGTTCTCTACTCTAATTCAAAATATTGGAAGCTATGTGGCACTATGGGCGCCTAGAGCGAGAAATAAAAATTATTCATTGCTCGAAGTTAAATTTGAACCCACAGTAATGGCAGTGACAGAGCAAATTTAAATGACTAAAACAATAAAAAATATCATGACAGTGTCGTAATAACAAATCTAATACAAGGGTTGTGGAATAAAATTTAAAAACAGTGGAGAAATAGAGGTTTAATATTGATAAAGAGAGTCAGACTCCAATAGATTTTCTTGATGTATGTGGATTCCCATGATGAGTGGCAGGTAAACTAATAACAATGTTTATATTTTTATCTTTTATTAATCTGATTATTTCATCAAAATATTCAAAGTTTATGCTTGATTTTAAGGGAAGCACTTGTAGTACTAAGAATTAACCACATCCGACTAACAAGTATCTATCTATAATGGTAGTCTCTCAGCCCAATCAATACATTAAGGCAAATAACGGTCAGCGCGGATGGATGAATTAGATACTTCCGAAAGTCTGTCTCAAGAAGTCTATCAGTAAAAGCAAATTAGACTTACATAGACATAATACAAAGTATTCATATGTTGCAGTCTAATCTGTAAACAATATCGTTTTGAGAATTGAGAAAATGAATTGTTGTTTATTAATAATATAATTTCTTTGCTGTGGTCACCAGTTGAGCTTAACTTAATACGTAATTCCTCGAAAATTCGGCGGAAAATGGGTAACGGAGCGTCTTAAGGTTCCCTCTGCCTACTCTGTTATATGCGATGTCCAGTGAGAAGCTAAAAAAACGGAAATTTATATATAAACTTTTACAATAAGCTTTTTGTTACCTCAACCAATCAATCAATACATTAGTCATTTAACAATCTAAAACCACCCTATCCTCACAACAAAGCCATTTCGACCACAAATCCAGATAAACAGTAACACCGCACAATATCACACATGAGTAACTCGACACTTGCGCGGCGACTTGACACTTGTGCGATAGTAATGTACACCTAGGGTACGCCGATTGGCTCTGATGATTATGTGGTACGCGTTTGTTAGGTAATTTTTGTATATTGATAACTGAAGAAGAAGAAAGTGTTTTTTTTTCAGCTGTAACCCGCATGTAGCAGGGTAGGTAGAAGGAACCTTAGACACTGTGTTTCCTATTTCCCAACCCATTCTGGAGCATAACTTATTGAGTGGCGCAACTCAATGTTTTTTTTTTTTTGTCTTTGCTTGCCTCGACACCAGAGTGAAGAAATGAAAACATTTACTATTTCATTTTCTAGAGTGGAAATCGAACTCACAACCTGTTGCGTTGACAGTCAGACGTCTGTGCCACTGCGCCACGGCTGGCTTAAAAAAACAGTTTTGTAAAGTACAGTACTTTTTTGATAATCTTAATACTTTCTCGGCGACGCTGGAGCCAATCATTGTCACAAGGTGTGAAAAATTCTAATGAACTATTGCTATTATAAATGCCCTATACAGTTTCTTTAATATTTAAATGAAGCAGCTATTAGTCCTACATTACAATATTTATTAAAACAACAAAACCCATAAAATAACACAAACAAAATGTAATTAAATATTACGTAACCGGCGAATAAACACATGGACATTATTTTGCATTCACTGAGCAAGACGCCACTTCACCGGTTTCTCCAATAGCCAAAGAGAGAAACCTATTCAAAGTAAATCTAACTTTCATTGATCCAACGTCATACAGCCCAAGGGCGCTGGTGTCAATGACACTCGTTGGTATCAGCTGATGCTGTTAAATGGTTAACGACTCTGTTAGATCGGATCGGGTCAAAGTTCAAGTGCCGGCGAGATGCTGTGAGCAGTCATTAGTGTGATTATATTGATTTGTGATTGGAATTTTTGTTGTTTGGGTTTGGTATTATTGGTGGTGAAGTTAACAAATATTAAATATTAAACTAGTTAACAAATATTGTCATATATTTAGTTATATATTTATTTGTTTTCTTACTTATTTAGTTATTTTTCGCGTCACTTTTCACTGCATTATGCCCGCACTTTTATGTTAATTATATCCTTACGGAACCTGGTTGCCTGGAAGAGATCACTTGTAGTGATAAGGCCGCCTTTGTGCATTTTATGTTAAGAATTTAATATATTGTGTTTTTAGAGTGTGCAATAAAGACTTTTATTTATCTATCTATCTATTGTCAATACAGTTTTCACAAACAATGACTAACATTCATTGAAATCAGTACGAAATGAAAGTAACGTAAAAGTATATTTTTAAAGTTTTATTATACACGGCAAGTCGTATTTTAAGTACATATTTAAATTCTTCTTAATTTTTGACCTTATAAATTGTGCCCTTATAAAAATTTTAAACACATATTCTCGATAAAAAAAGAAATATTCTTTTAAGTTTTTCAACATTTTCTAATAAAAGTTGTTTTGATTAAACACTATAAAAATCACCTATATTGAAAATGAAGGAAAATTAATATAAAAACGTAGAAAAGCTACGCTTCTTATTTGTCTTGATGCTGTAAATGTCAAATTTCTAATAATAAATTAATAGAAACATAAAACAGTCGAACACGTACATGTGTTGTCTGCTGTACTAACTACCCCATGCCGAATCTGATATCTGTTTTAAGAAATTACCTACAAAATATAACTATCTTCTTTTTATGAGTAGCAGGTGTTTGGATCTGTATTTAATTTATTTTTACATTTCGCTCGCTTGGTGCAAGAATGACGTATTTGCATTTTTAAATATTGCAGGAGACGCAGTCCTAGTTTAGATTTTTTAAAAATTTTTTTTGAAATGCAATTACGTTACTGTTGCCACAGTTAGGTAATAAAGAGTTTTTATAAGATTTAGTACTGTGTGCGAGATAACATACAGCGTGGAGCTGATTTTTGATTAGCAATATTTTCCCTTTATATATTAAGCATAGGGGTAACGAGAGGGAACCTAGTGTGCCGCCCAATTTTCAATTTAGAAAGGAAATGAAATTAAGTTAGATATAATCAAGCGAACAATCTGTTGGGGAACCCACAACGTTGAGACGACAGAAACAAATATTTGACAACAAAAATGGTGATTAGTGAAAAAAAACAATGGTTATATTTAAATTTTTAATCTCTTAAAGTATTTTTCACAGCACCCATACTTATTTTTAGTCAGTTATAAATAAATAAAAAAAGAATAAAAGGAAAAATATTCTTACAAATTTTTGTCTACAAATAATAAAACAATATATTGCGGTTGTAGTAAAGACGAATATCAGTTGTAATGAAAGTAATTATAAATAACGTTGATTGCTACACAATTCACACTCGTACAGGCTAAATGCTAAAGGTGATATAAAATTAGGAGAGAGTAGAGTGACCAAGTAGTCTGGTTTGTTTTTTTAAATATATTTTTTACTTTATAATCATCAGCCCATCCTCGTCCACTGCTGGATGAGGACAGGAAATGAAAATATTTTTAATGTTTTTTTCCCTAGACTAGGAATCAAACCCACAACTTATCGCGCTTACAGTCGTAAGCTTGTGTCCCTGCGCCACAACCGGCCTTGTGTGTCTATTTTGTGTTTCTAGGTGCGTAAATACTTAAAATGGTGCAAATGCTTAATTTATAACGAGATACAAGTAATTATTACGCTTATGTTAATATTGTATTACTGCACTAATACTTTACAATGTTGTCTTGCACATAATTATGTTTCCTACAGATGATTATAGTTGAGCATAGGTGAAATCCCAGTCCGCTCGACGGCCGCAAGCCGAGGTTCGAGTCCCGCAGGGGGCGCCCTTACAGTCGTCGACTTCCTCAAAGGCAGCCACTTAGTGCTTGCATTTCTTCAGGGACAGATTACCTCCTTCCCTACCTAACCGGTGTCGCTGTAAAAGCCAGTTCAGGGACAGAGCACCCGATGCCAAGGTCAGAGCTCTTCTAGCTCTGTCTCCCAAAGCCCAGTGACGCTGTAGAGGCCCATAAGGCCAACAGCATACTGCTCAATCGAAAAACGAACAGCACCCTCTTGGGTAGGGACCCAACAGGTGTTGCTTTAAAAGCCAATAGGGCTAACAGCATTAACCTTATGTTAAAAAAACAGATGATTATAGGCATAAAATATACTTGGCAGAGAGAATAATAAATCTTGTACAGACCAACATAGACTCAACATAAAGGACACACTTTGACTAAAAATAAGATGAAATTAAATTCTCCACTGGTTAGAAATCTAACTAGTAACTATGGTCTTAGTCCCAAATAAATATATCCTAACAAAATTAGTATATTATATAACCTTACACCAACACATTTGCACATAAATTTACTTAGAAGTTTCAGAGTCGCTAACGATCTTAACAATGCTGAATAAATAATGTGAAAGTGAACGTATACTTACTTGCAAGCATAATACTAATGCCGGTAATTTCTCTCTAATTAATTATTTATTATTCGCTGCCCCCTTGTCTTGGTGTTTGGAGGAAATGGTTTTGTTCGTTTGTTTTGTTGTTCCGAGGTTCTAGATAACTTCTAGGTACCTGGCACATTGGCTTTTCCTTATTTTATTTTCAATTTGTAGCACTGGTGAGAAGACAATGCGACACGTAATGTCAGTCCGCTATTAGTCCGCCACTCGACACGTAATGTCTCTAAAATTGGGCGTTACGTGGGGAACAGACCGTCTTAACACTAGTTTTCCCTTACTAAGCTTGTTGTATGCGGGTTACAGGGTGAAGGTAGTAAAAAGTTACAATTCTTTCTACGCCCATGGCTACAGGTAACAAGAGTTGTTCGGATAATGGAGGCGAATATTAATACATCTTTAAAGGGACCTCTTAAACCTACACTTGGGTTGCAATTCCTAGGCACTGCTCTGATCTCTTCTCGTTGCTTTTTTGCATCTGCAGGCTTTATACATGAAATATTAAGGAGATTTTCTCTGGCACGAAGATAGGACTTTTTATAGTAAGGAGAGGGGTTTTTATTATTTATCAGTCAGCTATACTTATTCAACTATATATGGACGTTCTGAACGACGAAACCATAGCCATTAGGTATGGTATCAGACACATTCTAACGATATGCAAATGCTATTTTTATTTTATCTTTGAACTCGTCATGGCTTTATTATTTGCATATGATGTAATAGCAGAAATTCTTAGTAACGTCTGGAGACTTATGTTAGCACGCTGTATTCCTGATGCAGCAGGATACTCTGATATACCAAAATCGTGGTTTTAATCTAGTCTTGGCCACAAACTAAAATTCAGAACAGAGTCAACGCCGCACTTATCTTATGAGGGTGGACAAATGAAAACATGTCATCCTTTCTTGTAGGAATGTAACCCACAACCGGCGCATTACAGTCAGATGCTCCGTCACGACAATCTGTAACGACTGGAGTTTTTGTATTTATTTACATACTATAAGTAATAAAAATATATACCTGTACATATTATCGATTTGTAAAGTGTATGAGTATATATTAAGTTGTAATATTATATGTCTGACAGCCAGTGTCTTGGGTGTTTCACGTTTCCTAAGCCTCTAAGATTGTCTGGAAAATCGCTAACCGGCTTATTGTTAATCGTCTTTTATACTTAATACTTAAGTTTTCACAGCAGCTACCTGAAATATAATTTAAATACTATGCATGCAATACTATGCATATTGATTGATAAGATTGATTATTCACTACTTTTATGTATATTAAAATTCATATGGCAATAATAACAAAGAAAAATTAAGGAATCCAATTTTTTTAAAGAATATTGTCAGACATTCTTGGTATAACACGCAGTTTACGCTATAGAACTAACTATAATACATACATATGTATATATATTTTTTAATTAATTGTTAGATTAAAGTAAATAGTTTAATTATAAAAAAAGCAAACATACTATGTCTAGTTTTTCTCAATAAATTCTCAACATATCAAAATCAAGTTTACAACAAGTGTTTATGTTTCTTATCACATCAGTCATCTCTTATCAAAACGATAAAGCGGAAATTCACACACGATTCAATTTGCTCAGTTGGTTTTGTTATTCAGATGTAACTGTGGATCGGAATATGTAACATGAAAGATTATCTTGCTTGTATAAAAAGTTTTTTAGTTCGTGAATCGAATAGGGATATATCGCGGTAATTATTTTCATTATTATAAATAGAATTAGTAAACTTAGCCAATATTTATATTATATTTTTCAATATTATACTAGTAAGAAAATATATAGTGGGGTACGAAAGTGTCTTAATGGGAAATGGAGTGTCTTGACTCTAGTTTCTCAGGTTCCCTCAGCCTGCCCTGTTGCATCTGTACGGAGTATAGCGTGAAACTAAACTAAAAAAGATAATAAATATAATTTAAAAAACACTTCACGCTGTATTGCGCACTTAACAGTAAAGGCATAGGGAAACTGGGAACCTAGTGTTAATATACCAAGTACGTTTAAATTAAGACACTTCCGTTCTTCACTGTACACCGGATTGTGGAGGTATTATGTGTTGAGTGGCGGAACTCAATGCCGCGCTTTGTCTCATTAACTATGTGATAAAATTAAAATATTAAATATTCCATTACTTCGAGTGGAAATCGAACCCCTGTCGCATTTACAGTCGTACACTTGTGTTTCTGCGCCACGACTGACATAACCTAGTTATTCAAGTTACATATGTAGTTTATCTCCGTCTATACTGTATGAGATGTGGATGTGATTTTTTTACTCGATTGTTTTGATCTTGCCTAATTTATTTATATGAAAAATCTTATTTAAAGTATTAAATCTAGACTAAATTATTTTAAAGATATTAATCCAGATATTATCTTATATTATACCTATCTTCACTATTTTTATAGTACCACTTATTAGTAGACTTAAGATTTGGATATACCATAATTACCTCGTATAATTAAAAAAAATCTTGAATAACATGTCTGAACGCATAACGTAATTTAGCTTTACGACCAAATTCCTTCACCATGAATTCAATTCACTTAATGGTACTCTCTGAGTGCAGATTCAAATTCTTTAAATTTTTATGGGGCTTCAACATAATTATTGTTAAAGATTTTATCAATAAGAATCCCGTTTAAATGAATTGCCCAAAGAAATGTTATTTAAAGATATAAGTACCAACTTCCTGATGCGAAAGCGGAATTTTCTGAACAATGCCAGATACAATGAACGGACGCCTTATTATATGGACATTCGAAGTATTTATAAAGTGTAGTACTGTCAACGAGTCGTGGCCGCCCTAAAGTTAGGTTTTCTGAACATCATCATTCGCACTCACAGTGCATCGTTCACTTGGTAAGAAAATAATAAGACGAACAATCGTAAAAACACATTTGCGCAGC
>DWGR01004055.1:0-11515 GCA_018247715.1 Heliconius burneyi | reverse complement strand
ACAGTCACATCCTGTGCCGCTGCGCCACGACGGCCTCAACGGCCTTTATTTTTATCTTATCATCGTCGTGGGAATTTCGGTAAATCCTTCTTTAGTGCTCTCCTAATATAATTTATACATCTGCATTTTAAATTTCTACTTTCTAAATTTATTTACATCTGCGTGTTGTCTTTCCCACGTCTGTCATTCAGTAACGATAGAGCTTTATACATATAGATATTATCTTTATAATATTTGTATTGTAGATTGTTTTTTGTGACTTAGTCCCAGTCCGCTTGACGGCCGCAAGCCGAGGTTGGAGTCCCGCAGGGGGCGCCCTTATAGTCGTAGACTTCCTCACAGACAGTCACTTAGTGCTTGCATTTCTTCAGGGACAGAGTTTCCCTCTTTCCTACCCAACCAGTGTCGCTATAAAAAATGTGACTTAGCAGAATATTAATCTATTTATACAATACCACCAGTTTTAATTATTTATACAATAATTAAAACTGGTCCGCCTTTAAGATGCCCCATATAAGTTTTAATGGGGGGCATTAAATGTGACACAGATATAATTTATACATCTATAATACCTTAAGACACCAAATTTGGGGTTATCATGTTGACATTTGTAACATATTCAAAATCTGTCTAAAGGAACGTTGTAAGTAATTAATAAATAAGTATAAATATTCAAAACAACATAGTAGCAACAAGAATTCAATTTATCATTGCGAAAATTTATTGGAAGTGTACATGAGTATAATGTGATATGACTTTCTATGTTCTCCTTTTAAGTTACAAACACATACACAAATATTTATTTATCTTTTTACGGTTTCAGAATTCATTTATTCTCATATAGATTTTTTTAGTAAGCGAAATAGTTTTGTGTTAACGATTTTTGTTGTTCATTAAAATCAAGTATATGGGTCAGCGGCAAAATAAATTTATATTTCTGTTTTCCAAAAAGTTTTCAATAATGAGACCAGAGGCCGTTGTAGCGCAGCGGCACAAGGGTGTGATTGTAACGCGACGGTTGTGGGTTCGATCCCACTCGAGGAAGTGAAACATTTATTTACGTTTATATTTTCATTTCTTTGCTCTGGTGTCGAGGCAAAGTGCGGCGTTGAGTTCTGCAACACGCAATGCCTCCAGAATTCGGCAGAAAGTGCTGTGTGCGGGATACAGCGTGAAGCTGATATATGTGTATTTTTTTAAATACTGCGAGCGAAGCGAATAATGTAGCGCCTATATACCTACTTATTTAGAGAATTCTTACATTAATCTATAAATTTTCATTAAAATTAATTTAATGAACCCAGGCTAGACCGTAGATCGTAATTTTTTACATTTTTTGCTAACGATACCTATTTTATTATTTTTTGTTAGCCTTTATTTCTATTTGTTTATACATCTTGCATGTATTTAGGTAAACAATATTAAAATTTTAATTTAAAACAAAATAAATTCACATATATTTTGATTTAAATTGAAAGAAGATAATAAATGATTATCTAAGATATATATATTTTCGTTCTCTATACTGAATAAAGGGTATATATCTACCAATCAGGAATTTAACCTTCAGCGTCCTTACTCGACATATTTCGTATCGCCCACCAACCATGACATTTCGTGCCAGACCACCTTTTTTGTTCTTCTTTGTAAAATAAGTAAACAGTTGTTTTCAGGAAATTTGTCATTATTAAATTAATAAAAATCTTATCAATTGAACTCTGGTGATTTATTGTAAAATTTTCATGTTTTGTCGTTTTTTAAGCGATATTTTTCATATCAATCCATTATCCTTTGGCTATCGTTTCTAACCGTGTAATAGCGTCGATACTAGAAGGGCTTTGTGTACAGCCATACGTATCCAAACATACAACTGTACGTTACCTTTTAACCTTTCCATCATAGTATGTATTCAGAACACCACTAATTCTGTTAACAGCAGCAATATATAGGTATTGCCGAATAACAATGAAAGAAAGATAGATACTTAGGTAATGGGATTTTTTCATAACATATGAGGAGTCAGTTTAGCTTATCGAATCCGCTATAAAGATAAATATATATATAATGTAACGTTTCACACTCCGTTCCTTTTGACTACTACTCAGAGACAAAAGTAGACTAAAGCTAAAAACGTTTTATTTGGGCCTCTAGAAACCATAGACCGGAGTATCTGATACTAATTTCTGTTTTATGTCTTTATGCGATTGTAGCATAATTAGGGCAGACATACAGACATATGAACATTAACGCGAGAGATCGCTTATTATGAAAATAAATCTCGTCTTTCTTCTCTTCGCATATATGCTAACCGTCTCGAGGCACTCTTGGTATTGACGGTGTATTTTGTATATAAATTTCTATACAACATTGATAAATAAAATATTGTATACTACTGCGAAGTGTCAAGTTAAACAAAGAAACAACAGCCGTAGGCTTTATAAGAAATCTGATAAAAAAGTTTCTATACATATCATACATTATATATTAATCTTAAACCATCCCGTTAATAATAAAGATCGAGGTCATTTATGAATAGTGTTTTACGTACCTACTCTTCCTGTATCTAACTTCACAATGTCGGCCAATATCTAGTACAATCGACGACCTCTCGTTAGAACCATGCAATAATAATATAATAAAATTAATTGATTATTATGAAATCTTTAGTACCGCTTCATCTATTCTATGTGAATTATTAAATTCTTCCGTATAGGGTTATATCTTATTAATAGTACAGTAATAATATGTATTTATTTACATTTGGTTGAGATTATCCACTTTTATTTCTTCTAAGCATAAATAGTTAAGTAGATTGAAGATAAAATATATTTGTAAAAAAAATCAGCTTCACGCTTTATCCCGCACACGGCAGGGTAGGCAGAAGCATTGCGTGTTGATTGGCAGAACTCAACGCCGCCCTCGACAGCAGAGCGAAGAAATAAAAATATAAACGTTAATAAATATTTAACTTCCTCGAGTGGGAATTGAACACACAACCGTTGCGTTACAGGTAGAGTTATAGTCACACCTTGTGCCGCTGCGCCACGACGGCCTCAAATATATTTGTAGATAGAATATATTAATTGTATATACAAAATAATGATTTTTAAAGAGAAGGAAGGAAAATATTTAAAAATATAAAATTATAAAAGTAAATACACATATAAATATAAACCAAAGTCAATGAATCACGTGACGCTATACAAATAAAGATATTCTAGCATTAGTTAGAATGGATGAAAATACAGTTTTTGTAATACTAAGAATTCGGCATTAGAATATCCACGCTCTTATTAAAAGTTAAAGAGGTTCGTTATTACCTTGTACTCTTAAAAGTTCAAGATCACTTCAGGGCAAGTGAAGAATAATACAATTATTTTGACGTTCTGAAAATGAAAATAACATTTGTAGATAAAAAATTAAATATGTATTCATTTCTTATAAAACTTTCATTATTTTGGGGCTCTACTTATAAAATAACACATGTAATTTGATTATGTGCCCGGATTTAAAACCTTTTACCTTCAGAATCTAACTCCCTCCTATTTTTAACGTATACATATATGACCACAATTTTTCTCAAGCATGGTGAGACTTATGGTGAGTTATCCGTCACATCTGATTCGGACTTCTGTACTAACAATACTTACCATCTTTGAGGACCAAGCTAGTGAAGAAAATATTTCCATATATACGGGAGTAATAACATTGTCTTGGCTATAAGGGTAATCTGATCGTTATCGAATCTAATTTTAATTAGTATATCTACTGGTGGTTGCCTTCCGATTCTGACTGAGTCGGCTTCTATACAGATTAGCTTTTCGATTTGCATCTTAGAACTTTTGGGGATCTCTTAAAGCTTACTTTACTCAAATGCACAGTCAATGAACCTTCTATTATATCTACGAGAATTAAAAGGCCTTGAAATATACGGCAAGCGGGAATTTTTTTAATTTGAAGCCAAATCTTATCTATATTCAATGTATTGCATAAAATTGCCTGTTGAGTGGTGAAACTTAACGCCGTGCTTTTCCGCATGAGAGTGCAGAAATAAAAATATTAAATATTTCATTACCTCGAGTGAGAATCGAACCCACAACCCATGACGTGTACAGCCGCACGCTTATGCGGCACCTGGTCTCAACCAAATTATATTCAACAATCGTATACTTGAAAATTGGCTATAAACGTCTGATAATTTTTATAGTGTCCCATTTAACGAGAACTACTAACCTTTATTTATTTAAGTACGAAAGATATTAACGTCAGCGACGGCCTTAGCCTCCCGTATTCGAATTTCAATACAATAACGAGGGATGAAAACACTATAAATTTAAGAAGGAATGTCATCTTACTGAGTAATTCACAGATTTATAGATCTGATGATTACTCAGTGAGACGTGACCTGATCAGCTCGCTCTTTTCTCTACTTTTTACCAAGAATTTTCAAATAATATCAATAATTTCTTGATATCACCTTTTGTTAAGCAACCTTGATATAGGACTCGTGACATCCGGCAGGTTAAAATTTATGCTACATTTCGAAAGGCATTATAAATTAAATTCCTACGAAACTGCATCCCATAATGCAATAGTATATAATATAAATTATAAGCAATAAATTATAATCATTCAGAAATAAAAAAGTTTTCTATATATATTGGTAACATAGCGGGCCATTTTTGCGTCATTGTGTGAAATCTAAGCGTAGAAACTAGAATACTGTATCAATTTGGTGTTATTGGCAGAATATAAATTATCATTTTAATTCTGTTACTACTTTTAAGAAAGTTCATTAAATTAAAATATCATTAAAATAATGAATAGAAAATTGAAATGATGATAAGAAATCTGTAACACAAGCGCATTTAATCTAATTTCTACCACCAAAAACACATTTCTGCATAATGATCACATACTATAGCAAAACAAATTTATATATATATAAAAAAATAATGTATGTCACCGAAATACTAAATTTGCATAAATTGGGTACGCTTGCACAGGGTGCAACAATATGGTATTTATTTATGCTCGTCGGACGGCGCCGGCGCCTGCGACATCCGCCAGAACATTAAAATGGCCTGTAGCTGTACATACCGTACATTCTTTTAGAATTCCTGTTTTAAAGATTCTGTTATCGAGAACGGCGCCGAACTGTTGATCGTTAAATATGTATCAACTCGGAGGGAAATAACGTCTTTATTGGTGGGAGCTTTCGAGGTCAGCCCTTTGTGATTTCGACAATGATTTTTTTTGTGAAGTCATGGGTGGTTTTTGACAGTAAAACTGAATGATATGGTTCGGGGATTATTTCGTATTAAACATTGTGTTTGTTAAGGAAATTGATATATGGATATTAATTGATTTGTATGTACGTATATAAATTTTTCAATATTTTGAATGTTGTGGCGACCGCTGTAGTGATTCTTAGTAGAGGCGTGTCTAGCAGTGGGTCAGTGTTTGTAAGGCTGATTAATTTAAATTTTATAATACGCTTTATTACTTCAATTTTAAAATAGTTAAATTTAAATTTATTTTGTGGTTTATAATTTTTATGTACACCTTTACCTGATATTGGTCCTATTTGCCTAATATACGATGCTCCACCGTTTTAAGGTATGCGCACAATTTTAAAATAATGTAAACAAACACATATTTATCCGATCTTTAGTTTGTTATTCTACTTATTATATAAGAAATACATTTATATATAATACATAAAAATATATTACTAATGAAAAGCATAAAGTTACGATAAAGGAACAGGTTAAGTTAATTTATTTAGTAGATCTTAAATGTAATATATTTATTTATATCTGTTCTAACAGATACTTTATTCTAAAGAATCTGTATTTGGTTTGTTTTACATAATATTTACATTTAATTTTATGTCGTTCTAAGGCAGCATTTGACTGTAAACGCAATCAGGGGAATATTTAAATTACTTTTATTTCACCGCTATTATCACAAACCAAGGCATTGAATTTGATTCAACAAAAATGTCTCAATCGAAATGTTTCAAAACTAGATTTTCGATTCCTGCCATATCATATACAGGAAAGAACGTGAAAAACACCAAAAGTTTCCATATTTAGTAACCATTATGTAAGTAGATTTTATTCAAATGCAAAAATAAGTTAACTGTTCCTTTCAAACGACATTTTGGTAATTTCAATACAATTTCACACTTTTATGTTTCATAATAAATATGATTTATACGTAAATCATGTTCTATTACACGTAAAAAAGACAGGATGTGTCATATAACGGATTTTTTTCACGACTGAGAGGTCTGCAATTGACCTTAAATAACGGTATTGATAACCATCCCAGCCTCTTTTTGTTAACAAGAGCTTAAAAGCTCTTTGACATACCAATTGATGTATCGGACTCGGTGTAGAGTACTCTGTCGTTATATCTCTATTATCGAAAACTTTGATTGAAAATGTAGGTAGGTTTCTTTGGGACAGAAATATGTTATTGATTGGGTCGTGGTGCAGATGGTGTATATTGAAATACGTCAGATAGCGTGTGATGATGAAATTCATGTCTGTAAACGTTATGGTTGTCGATTCGATTCCCGTTCGAGTGAATGCTGTTTCTTTAATGTCCCTGTTCTGAAAAGAAATAATAGAGTTTCGACATTAAATACAGAATATTTATGTTATCTATCCATTTTGTGTAAACTACAAAAATAAGTGAATACAAAATAATTAATAAAATAAGTTCTAATAATAAATATGTTTCCGCCGACTATTTGATCATCCTTACTTTGTTGCTACTTTGGTTTACAGCATATTTTTCCAAAAACAGCAGTTCCAAAATTTTAGTTTGTTATAAACATTATACAGACAAAAATTTAAACGAAAATATTTTTGACTTTTCTTACTTGTATAAAGACCCGCAAAAATACTGAATTTATATCTCTTACGATCTTATTATGTTAAAAGATTGCCAATGTGTATTGGCAAAAAAATGAGGTAAAAGGAAATAGACTGACATACCGGTCTAGTCCGAGCCTTTCTCACAAACGAAGGGTTCCGTACCATTATCTATAAAAACGGCTAATATATTATGCCTGTTGTATGGATGTGTCCTTAAATATACATTTTATTTTGTTTTTTACTATTCTAACTATTCTGTATTTTCATGAGATGAGATTCATGAGATATATATCCTGGTGACAGACGGACAAACAGACAGAGTCTTATTAATAGAATCCCGATTGACCCTCTGAGTAGGTAACCCTAAAAAAGACCAAAACATACCTGAAAAACGTAATATTCATGTTAACCATGATAATTCACATACAATGACAAAAAGTAGGTAGATATACGCAAAGCGAGAAACAGGTATCGAGATGATTTACTTCATATAATAAACAATGAGCTTACTTTTAAAAGTAATCATTAATTACAGGTTCAAATATTTATTGCCGATCATTATGAATCAATAACCACAGGCTTTTTATAAGACAACGGTAAATGTAATCTATTAAGGGGAACGTTTAAATCTTTGAAGACACTATAATAGCAAGTGTTAGACGAAATTGAGATATCAATCATAGAGTGTAGGTTGAGGATAGAGAACTGTACAATCATTGGGTTCACGGCCTCGTTTCTTTTCTTTTTGTCTATAATTTCTATTGAATTATTTTTTTAAGTAAAAAATCCTGCGTGTCTTCACGACGTGTTACGCAGAGAAAATTTCTGCTTTGCGCCGCATTCTGGAAGCGTCACGTGTTGAGAGGGGGAACTCAACGACGCGCTTTGCTTAGTTACCAGAGTGAAAAATACAAATAATAATTATTTTATTTTCTTCGAGTGGGTAATGAACCCAAAACCTGCCACGTTTTCAATAGCAAGCTTGTGCAGGCACCACGACGGGCTCTCTCAGTAAGGACTTTATATGGACAGAATGATGTGTCATTATAGGTACAATACCCACTATAAAGTTTATTCAGATTAATCACTTTGTTCTTTGTCTTTCCTTCATTCAAACAATTTGCTATAGAAAACAAAAATATTTTTAATATTTATTAAATAACACAATACAATCAAGTTAATGGGTGTCAAATAAATTAAAAGATTCTCGAAGTTGTCTTGTTTTGCTCCAATTAGTTTTTTCTATCGCGCGAAAACCACATGTTTGGCCAAAAATATAAATATATCCTAATATATAAAAACATACTTTATTATCTGTAAATACGACATATTTTTTGGTGGCGCCATTATTGAATAATTTAGATTACGCGGAGAGGTATTCGAGATATGGCAGTGTCATTTTGGTCGGCGACCGCGCAAGGCCGCGCAGATCCGATGACCTCAAACCAACACGTGAACTTACAAAGCAACTTATGTTTAAATATAGTTATTATTCTATACTAGTGGACGCGCGCAGCTTTGCCCGCTTCTTGCCCTTAGAGGTGATTTCTAATAAACCGTGAAACACGTGTTTAATGAAATATTTTTGAGTGCGTGAATTTCAAATTTTATAAGAATCGGTGCCAATTTAAAGATTTTTCCAAACAATTCCATACATATAATACTTTTAACCCCTTTTTTGCAACCTTAGGGAGTTAATTCTAAAAAAAACATGAAACACGTGTTCAATGCAATGTTCTTAAGAGTTTGAATTTAAAATTTTATAAAAATCATAACAATATTATTTGTATGTAAATACAGTTTCATGTAATGTATAATAATTGTAGAGTAAAAAATTTTTGTTTTCATTACATAATAAATTCGATAACACATGCGTAGATCTCTTCTTCTCTTTTTTTAAGATGCCGTCACAACTCTTCCTAGATATTTATTTCAGGACACTACAAAATATTTAAATTTAAATAATATAAATGTGAGCAATTTTATAGCATAGAGAGAACATAATCAGGACGGTATCGTGGTGGTGTTCCTGGGGGACCCCTCAAATATATTCACATTCTTACTGTGATTAAGCAAAATCATAGCGTTGAACTCCGCATCTTAACTCGCAATTACGGATCTATAATAATCCGCCCTAGACTTTTTATCTGGGCTGGTTTTATTATATATGTGTATGTACGATATATGGAGTTGGATGCTTTGTTTACGTCCAAACAGTATATAATCTTTTTATGTCAAAGAATATAAAATTTAGGCCATTGTTAACTTACTTTTTATTTCCAGAATATTAATTTGATGAAATATAGACAGATGTACCTACATAGAAACAAATCTATAGGCATTGTCTTAGAAGTCTAAATATATAAACAATATATTATTGATTTTAGTTTTATTAGCCAAGTTGTACATTATATTAAAGATAAAGTATAGTATAACTACTTCCTATTATAGCTTGATGTTCGGTTTATTTTTTATTATAAAGTTCGAGCATCTTAACTTTTATTATATTTCACACTGTATTACAAAATTAATCAACCTTTACGATATGTTATAGTTCGTATCGTATATTAAGACGTAATGGTATACTCGTAATTTTATTAAAATAACATAAAATTTGAATAACCTTTTATTTTGGCTTTAACAGGCAAATGTTATTATTGAATTCCATTATAATATAATTAAGTTCGAGATTTTTCCATAATAAAACAGAAAATTTCTGTTTAAAATGATAGAAATATAAAATTTGGAGCAGTTGTTTGAAAACAAAATTAATATATTCAAATGTGGGCGCCGGTTTATTATCAAAAATCCGCATTTTTTCGCCATATCGGATTGTTTGCAGTATCAAATTATTTTCGACGCCATCGTGGAAGATATGACTGTAAATTCAATAGCGGTGTTGTCATACAAGATTCCTCTAACTAACAAGCAAAAGTTTGACATGGAGAATGCAGTGTTATCAATACAATAATGTTCTTCCTGCATACCTAAAAGAATCTCTAAATTGTTAATTAAATAACAAATCTCTTGGAAAATCTCTACCCGGATTCGCACCAAGGGTTCCATACCATTATTTAAACAATCATGTTTACTGTATAGCATCTTCAGAAATATTTCTTTTTTTTTTTTTTTGTTTTACAGTATTCAGTATAATAGCGGCAACAGAAAATCATTATCTGTGAAAAATAAAACTATCTATCACGATTAATTAGATATAGATACTGACACTCGAAAGACACACACACACACAGATAGACAGACCACGGAGTCTTATTAATAATTTAAGAGAGAAAACTAAATAATACGTTACTACTCTCCTCTTCAGTCTTCGATAATATATCGATAATATTCGATAATATATCTAGGGCCGTCATGGCGCAGCGGCACAAGGGAGTGATTATAACGCGACGGCTGTAGGTTCGATGCCCATTCAAGGAAGTGAAATATTTATATACTTTTATATTTCCATTTCTTCGCTCAAGTGTCGAGACAAAGCGCGGCGTTGAGTTCTGCCACTCAACACGCAGTCAAACGGAGTGTATTATCACTAAGTTCCCTCTGCCTACCCTGCTGTGTGCGGGATACAGCTTGAAGCTGATAATATATCCAAATACATGGATATTAATAAACAACTGTAAGCAACTTAACAACCTACCCCAGAAAGAATGGGAATCGCATTAAGTTAAAAACATATTAACGTATATGAAATGAAAATAAAATAAAGCATATTTGAAGAATTGTGTCAGACCGTCCATAAATAACACAAAAAAATCACAATATTTATGATTTATGATATTAAAAATTTACTAAAAACGATTTAATATCATCAAAACTTAAATGAAAATTAATTTTATGACGTTTAATCAATAGGTTAATTTGTAATCTTAATCTAACGTAAATCGGTGCCTTTGTACCTCGTGCTCACCTGGCTTGATATACATTATATTGGTCAAGGAAAAATATTTGATTGAATGTGAATTATTATAATAAATATATAATAAATAACAAATCAGATCACATATTATAGATATGTTTGTTTTAAATATCTGTTGACTTCATGTCTTCTTAATTTTCAAAGTTTATTACGACACAAATTCATTGTGAGTTCTTTATTTTTATTTCCTGAAAATCGCGTTGTATATGTATCTAGAATCAGGTCTGTATATAAAAGATTTGAAAATATATAGTAATTGGCTTCCATAACGAAAGCTTAAATCCTCTCAGAAGAATTTTTGTTCATCTGTCTGTTTGTTTGCGAATTACGCAAAAACATTTTTAAAAATTTTATCCTGCTCTTTGTTACTGCAGTTATTACAGCAAAATAAACGGTAGTTGGACTACTTGAATAATTTATAACTATTGAATAGAAGTGAATTAAATTTATCTTAATAAAGTAGTAAACCATCTTATAGGATAGTTTTCCTTAACGGTGATGTATATTTTGTAGGAAAAACAAATAAATAATGATCTCTATAAACCATCACCTCCATATTTAAATAGCGATAAACAAATACAATAAAAGCATCATAAATGAAATTCCAAAGTTCTTATTGATATAATTTTTTATATGTGAATAACTCCGTTTTTCCTCACCGCTAACCAGAAACAGTATTGTATTAACATATTCA
>DWGR01004054.1:0-11515 GCA_018247715.1 Heliconius burneyi | reverse complement strand
CGTCATTTGTCTTACTTTTTTAATTGCGAACGCGGCAGAGCTGAGTTTATCCGCAAGTGCTTCCAGATGAGTGTTCCACTGGAGTTTGGAATCTACAGTTATACCTAAGAAAATAGTTGATTCCGACACATTGAGAGTGTCTCCTTTAATTATTAGATTAAAATTATGTTTTTTTACATTTGGTAATGTAAATTCAATGCATTTAGTTTTTTTAGTATTTAACATAAGATTATTAACATCAAACCACTGAAGAATATACGACAATGCACTATTCACTTCTTTATAGTTTATTCTATTTCTGTCAACCTTAAATATTAAAGAGGTATCATCCGCGAAAACCACAATATCACATAAGTTCCTCACATAAAAAGGCAGATTGTTAATATAAAGAAGAAATAGCAGGGGACCAAGAATAGATCCCTGTGGAACGCCCATCTTTAGAGGAGATCCAGATGATTTTACATTATTTATATTAACCTTCTGGATTCTTTGGTGTAGATATGAGGCAATAATATCAAGGGCAGTATCCTGTATACCATAATGATTTAGTTTTAATAACAGAATTTCATGGTCTACACAATCAAAGGCTTTGGACAAATCACAAAACACTCCAATTGCATTTCTCCCATGCGTCATAAATGTGCTTTAGCAGAGCAGCACCCGCGTCTGTAGTGGATTTGCCTTTGGTGAAACCATATTGCTCACTATGGAAACAATTGTTAATATTTAAGAAAATTGTGAGCTGGTTAAATATAATTTTTGCAAATATTTTACTTAAAGACGGCAGAACAGAGATTGGTCTGTAATTTCCAGGGTCACATCTATCTCCACTTTTATAAAGTGGCACTATTTTGCTATATTTCATTAAATAAAGAAAAGAACCCGATTCTACACAATTGTTAAAAATTAAAGCTAGATAAGGAGCAATGTTAGGTATGATTGTATTAAGAAATTTAACAGACATGCCCCATAAATCACCAGTTTTCTTTAAATTAAGGGTTTTAAAAGTTTTGACAATTTCATTTGGTGACACATTCTCAAACACAAAATTTTGTCTACAACTATTTACATGGGTTTTTAGTATTAATTCTGTTTCTGAAGGAGATGATGGCAGTGAACGTGTTACTTCAATAGGTATTTCGGAAAAAAAATTTTGCAAGGTATTTGCCACTTATAAATCTGAATTTAACATTATATCGTTAACTTTTAATTTAATAGGTTCACTGACAGGTTTAGATCTCTCAGTTACAGCAGTAGTATAAGCATCCTATGTAGCTTTAATTTTATTATTTGAATTCAAAATTTTAGCTCTTATATACATAGACTTAGCCTGGGTACATACCCTTTTAAATATTTTTGAAAAATTTCTAACTTTTAACAAGAAAGCCGGATCTTGATTCCATTGCCTCATATTATATTATTCGTACAGTGTGTTTCTGCTTCGGAATATACCAATAGTTGCCTAGTCGTTAAAAGTTAGCTTCGAGTTTTTATATATTTGTTTTACTTTAAAGATCTTATCAAACTCTGTTGAGAGTTTTTATTTTTTATATTTTTATTATTTTATATTTATATTTATTATTTTTATTTTAATATTTTTGCTGGTCGCTTGCATCGATTAACTTCTATTAATTATTGTAAAGGAATCAACCCCTCGTGTTGTTCGCATCACTATTTTCTACCAATGATAATTATCCACAGATACAACCCTGCTGTTCGCTCGCATCGATTTACTTCAGATGAGTTCAAAATTAATTATTGTGACAGAATCAACCCCTCGTGTTGTTCGCATCACTATTTTGCACCAATAATATGATCCCGTTGTATCGTCATGTTGTCATCAGAACTCGGCAATATAATACAGCGAATTCCTTTCCTTTTATTTTCTCCTTGAATAATTCTTGTTGTTGTTTACCCATCTTGTTCAAAGTACATACGTATATTACATTTAGTATAAACACTCGAACGGACAAAATAAAATATAAAAACTTTTATTTGTGGCACGTGCGATGCTACAAAACGTAGAATGAAGTAAGACGTCATACCAAGAATAAGATGAAGTGGTAGTGATTTTTCTAAACTATATCTGAATATCTGTGGATAGCTGCAGCGTGGGCGTAGCTACAATTTGTAACAAATCGCGAAGAATGAAGCTGCGAAATATAATTCTTTTTAATCAATGTTTCATTAATTCCTAATGAAATTGTTATACAGTATTAATATTCTATAATTTGTTATTATCATGCCTAATCACTAAACATTAAATCTATTAATAAAATACACCAATATTAAATCATATCATATAGCCTATTAAAGAGCCTGTTTTTATTCTTTTTTCATTACCATCTTTTAGTAACAACGTGTCTTTAAAATAAACATTATAACACAAACTCTATGAATAAAATTTATTAAAAAGTTATTATTTCCTATTGACCAAGATTTTTTTAATGTTGTATTTTTTTAATTGTTATAATTATCAACATTTATAAAATTAATTTAATTGTAGCTCTTAAAAGCATCATTTTTGATTATTAATTTATTGGTTTTTCAGTTATAAAGATGCAGAAATTGCATTGGGAACTAATTTGGATATTGTAGCATCAGAATTTGGGGAACAAGCTCCTTATGCATTACAATTGCTTGCTAAAATTTATATTATTACCGAGAGAAGAAGTAGAGCCGCGGATGCACTCCGGAAAGCATTATCAATAAATCCATTTATGTGGATATCATTTGCGATACTTTGTAATATGGGTGAAAAAGTAGACCCACATAGCATATTTCAAATAAATAACACCGAATTTAGTTTTGGTGTTTCTACTTTAGTAAATCTAGTCAGCAATTCTGAAAATATATCATTTGTTAATAGTAAATATCCTGTCAATACTATTAATGCAATTGTGACACCTAATAATGTTGCCAGGACACCAATGAGTATGTCCACTAGCATCACACCTGATACTCAAGCATCTGTTAAGAGAATGCATAGTGTATTTAGTGGAGTTGCCCCCATACCTTTTTCTCCATCATTTGGAATGCTGCCCATGGAAGAATCACCAGTTTTATATACACCAACTCTTACGGACGCTAATGAACAAAAAGCTTTGCCAAATATAGTGAACTCATTGAGAGCGCATGTCAGTCAATTTAAGGAAGCAGTGTTTAGTCCAGGACAAAGGTGTACGCTAGGACCCGCACCTAGGAGATCATCTAGATTGTTTAGTAATAACAACAGTAGCTATTCTGTTAAAGAAAATAATAAATCACCCAGTCGTAAGTTTGTCGCGCCAAAGAGTCCATCTAGGAAAAATAAGCAACGTACTGCCAAAAACATGAAAAGTAACTCTGAATCAAATGACAGAAATAAAAGTATAGAAACAGTTACTCCTGTGATGACGCCAAAAAACACCACTGGTGTAGCATTACTGAATTTACTTAAAGAATTGGGTGAGGCTTATAAGTCATTAGCGTTCTTAGACTGTAAAAATGCTATTAAATTATTTCAAGAAATACCTCCAAAGCAGTTTGCATCGCCATGGGTGCAAACTATGATTGCTCGGGCTCATTACGAACTCGCGCAGTACGAAGCTGCTACTAAAATATTTTCAGAAATTAGAAAAAATTATCCCAATCGCACAGAAGGCATGGATATCTACAGCACTTGCCTGTGGCACTTACAAAAAGAAGCCCAATTGTCTGCGCTAGCTCAAGAATTAGTAGAACTAAACAGAAACGATTCCATAGCATGGTTAGCGTCTGGAAACTGTTTTTCTTTACACAAAGAGCGGGAGACAGCCTTAAAGTTTTTCAAACGGGCAGTCCAAATAGATCCGGACGCAGCTTACGCGCATGCACTACTCGGTCACGAGTACGCCGTCGCCGAAGAGACTGAAAAAGCACTTAATAGTTTTAGAACTGCAGTTAGTATCGACCCCAGGAACTATGTGGCCTGGTTCGGAATAGCAACAGTGTATGCGCGTCAAGAACGCTGGAAAGCTTCGGAAGTTCACATTCGTAGGGCGTTGGCAATACATCCTCATTCAGGAGTGTTGCGTTGTCAACTAGGCCTAGCACAAGCAGCTTTGGGCAAAATGGATCGTGCAATTGCAACCTTGGAAAGGGCAGTGGCTTTAGACACAGAAAATCCCCTTTGCCGCTTTCATAGAGCATCTCTGTTACTCCGAGCTGGACGACCACAAGACGCCCTCACCGACCTACATCATTTAAAAGATATTGCGCCTAGAGAATCCTTAGTATATTATTTACTCGGAAAGGTCCACAACAAACTGGGTAATTCACACTTAGCCTTGATGCACTTTAGTTGGGCCACAGACTTGGATCCCAAAGGTACAGGTGGCCATATAAAAGAAGGCTTTGATCCTTCAAAACAAGAGGACACCCCTGAGAGATCATCCTAGTAATTTTTAGGACTTCAAACTGATTTGCCTGCTATTGTAAGTAGGTGTTAAGGTCACGTGACTGATTTCCTTTATAAATAAAGCGATCACCTTTCGAGCTCCAAATTGACACCAAATCTTCCAAATATAGCTTTATGGAGGTCGACTGGTGTGTGAACGCATTTAGTTGCTCTAGGTAAGGGTGTATGTGGACTTGTTTATATAGAGTAAGTAGTGTTAAATATATATCTTGTATAGAAATAACTCCTAGAGAATAACTAAAAAATTATGCTTTTTAAAGACCTAAAACACACAGGGCCTTGATCTCACGGTGGTGTTTTTAAACTATTTAAATTCATATTATATGCAATTGGATAATATGAATTGTGATTTATCCATCTGACTTCTTTATTTGTGATATGAAAGGTACATTGTTTGTTTCTTATATATTGTACATGTAAATTTTTGATCAAAAATACAGACGAGAGAACCGCTGGCGGTGTTTCATTATTATAGTTTGTAGTAATCAATTTTTTATTATAAAAAAATAAATATATGTGTGTGTTTACATTCAATATTCCAATGGATTTGTTTATCTATGCAGAACTTATTCGTTATATTAATATAATAAATGGTTGTATAAAGTTAAATTTGATGTTCCATTGAAAAGTCGAATTTCATTATAACATATGCGTGAATAAAAAATATCGATAAACAAGAATGTGTACAGTTAACAAATCTTAGTTCATAGTATGTTTATGAAATTATTTGTGGCGTTTATGTAATAATAAAATACAATTGTTTGTCTTTGAATCACCAAGCTCTGTAAGGACCTACACCACTCTGATTATATGCAAACTTATGAAAAATATATCAAACTACAATTTGTTTTATTTTAAAAAGTAAAAAGACAATGAGAATTTTTACTATTCTGAGAGATTGCCATCGTGGTACCACGGCACACTAACTGAAAACGAAACGATTGTGAATTTGACTTGCACTTCGGGAGAATAAGTAATTTTTTTTTCCTCGATCTAATAATAAGAGGCAGTGTTCAGCTTTGCCACTAAGGGGAACGAAGCTTCTGAACACTAGATCCCTCCAGATACTGGCACCGAAATGTAGCATGGAGTAAAAAAATAAAATATTTGAAAACTGATGATGTTACCATACTCACATGTTGTTACAAGTCAATATTTTAATGTGGTATTCATAAGATGAGAATAACATTTTTCCAGGACTATAGAATCTTTGTATAAAGACTAAGATGCAGATAAATAGAGCTTAGTTTATTTATGACTCTGTTTATGATTAAAGAAAATATTTATTTATTAATGAGACTCATTTGCACTATTCGGCGTCTTCTCAACACTGAATCCAAATAAAAAAAACGTTCTAGAAATAGTTGAGATCTTTTAGCGCATTATTTATTATAAATAACCCTCACGTGGTTACTTATACTATAAAAAAACCTTAAGATCATTTTAATTATTCATCATTTGTAGCACACTGGTGTCTCTTGGTAACTGTAATAAGACACGTTAAAGACCGTGCTAAGTAAGGTAGTTTAAAGGCAGACTGGCAAACGCCGGGATTAATATCAGGAGGCAGTGACACTGACACTCCATCGAGTGTATTGTATTTTCGAGTGTCACTTATTTAATGTCCACAACGCCACATACGAACAAACATACATAATTTTTGATTAACACTAGCCTTCTTTACTTTGCAGTAGGGTAATAAAATAAAACAAAAATCATTGAGAAAATATTTATTTTGGAATTATATAAACTTTTGCAAGATAGTGTCCAATGCTTTTCTAATTGTTGGATCATTCAGTAGTTTACTCTGAGGTTCCTTTGCTGGATTGACTGGAACAGGTGGAGGTTCGTTTGTCGTAGGTTTTTTATCGTTCAGAATACTTAATATTCTTTGCTGCAGATCTACTTGAGTTTTATTTTCAGTTGGTTTTTGTAACGGTTCACCTAATTCTAACTTGACCTGTTGTTCTCGGCGTTCCTGTAATGGAATGTCATTGGTGATTAGTGAAATTAATGATAATTCATGCTGTATCCCGCATATAGAAGGGAAGGTGGAGGAACCCTTGTGTTAAGACACTTCATTCCCCCCACGTTGATCGTCGATTCGATCGTCTAATTGATTCGATTGAATCATTTTTTTAATTTGCGTCGTTAACGCCGCTAAACGCTTTGTCTTGTTGAACCAAAGTTCCAGCGTGAAATTGCCTCATTTCCCTGAGTGTGGACCGAAACCGACTCGAATCTAAACAGTCGTGTTTACAGTCTGTCTATCTATCTATAAATCAATAAAAGAAAATCTTGCAACCCTATTAATTTCCTTTTTGCAGTCCGAATTGCATGAAAATTTGTGTGATGCGTCTGTTAAGAAGACCAGAACAATAAGACAAATATATTTTTTTATATTTTATATTATTCAATGATTTTAGCTAGTGATTTCTACACCACTTCTAGTGCACTAAATGATGTAGGGACCTAGATGTTACTAAATGCACATATTCTTACATGTAGGACCCACAATCAAACTGTGGAAATCATATAACAAGATATTTGTAATTGCCTAGCCTAGTTTTATCTTACCTACATTGGGTTATACCAATATATGAAAGATCCCTCCACACTAGGTAAGATTTACATTACTACACCGAATGACCTAACATTTTTAACAATTTATATATAAAATATTACAAACAAAAAACAGTGAAATAACTTATTAAGTTCTAAATCTGTATTATCCTGTAGCCTGTACCAACATTGCGGAGACTTGTACAACGAGGGAGACAATCTATTTATAGTACGGGTTGTGGTTGTGGCTAACATAAGGTTATGCTTTCTCAACGACACAAAAGTTAAAACGACCGAAAATCAAATCTGCGTAACAATCTACAGCTAACTTCAGGGCGGGTACTGTAATACACACCTGCAAATACTCAATGACCTTATCATATTGTAACACAGTGAGGCTACGGCCATCTGCCAATTGTCCGAGTAAAGCGTAAACCGCTTCACGACCAGACGGCCCTCCCCTTTGGACCTCTTGGAAATTACGTGATAACAATTGTAGAGCATCCTCTAACGGCATGTTGCGGTGTTCTGAAATATATACATTTTTTTAGCTTTACATTGTTTATACCACATGTAGCATCTAGTGTTAAGAAACTCCTGGCAAAACGCATGGCGACACGACAGTGTGAAGTTGAGTTCCGCGATGTATCAAAAATTGAGAAATGAAAGTAACTCAACATTAGGTACCCTCCGCCTATCTGCTATAAGTGGTAAACAGTGAAACTAAAAAGTTAATTTTGTTTAAAAAGAATTAATTTCTGAATTTACATCACTATAAATTTACCTTGTGGTAGTCCATGGAGTATAGTCAGGGTCAACGACCTGTGTTCCAAATTCAAAGGCATCACCAATATGGCGTATAGACAGCCACGTGATGCTATATTACCTAACACTTTTCCTATAGGCACGTCCTCCATAGGAAATAGTAAATCCACTACTATACCTAATCTCTTTAGTCTACCTTCTATATATTCTGCGTACTCGCTAAAAAATAAAAATTAATGATAACTTTTTAAATGGAGTAACAAGTACTATGTATAAAGAACCTCAATACCTATCCACAACACACCATGTTTATTCAGCAATTTTCAGTAGTTAATAATATTACTCGTATATTTGAAAATGTGTGATTTGTTTGACAAGATCTTATTATTGAAAAAAATTGGCAGACCGACTGTTCAGTCTGCGCTCATGATTTTTTTTAAATAGTCCAATACTAGGCCTTTTGTGTCATATTATAATTTAAAACGATCTGTTTATAAATTTTGGAAATAATATTGGAACAAAAATAGTTTTTAACAAGCTAAATACTGACCACACACTTATGTTTAAATGTTTACACGTTTTCTAAAAATAATACTAGACACCTACGTGAGAGCTTTAGAAACAACAATTATTTCACAATCATTTCTTTCTGGCTCTGGCAATGTCCTGGGATAGTCAGGTTGTGGGTACCGATTATAGTTTCTCTCTTGCCAGTCTGCACCTAAAAATTTATCCACACATAATCTATCTAAATGACAAATATGGAAATATAATATGAGCTACAGAAAATGTATGCATAGAAAAATCTTTATATGTGCTAAACTTATTTAAGCATTAACTAGTAATATTGTTAACACTCGAATTCCAGCTGAAAATAGAAAGTTCTTATTATAGAAAAAGACAAATATTTTTAATTTAAAAAACTAAATTATTAATAATATATTAATTTAAATTAAAATTTAATTTAAAAAAACAATATTCATACAACACATCATGGATTAACATTAATGATATTTATTAATTTGTATATATACATAAGATATATGTTATTATAGTATGTACAGTATAGTTGACGAGTTGTAATAAGAAAAAATCCTAAGACGAAATCTGCGCAGCCATCTACAGCTAACTCGAGGACGATTAAGATTCGTCGACCGTACTGTATTTGTATATACATAATTCTAATAGAAAAAAATAAATAACCATCACAAAATACCTCTACCTCTTCCTGGTGACCGCTCTGTGAACACACCTCGTCCACGGCCTCTGCCGCGTGCCCTCCCCCGCGGGCCTCCACGACCCTCCCACGACTTGTTACTGTATGATTCATCGTAATCATCCTCTCTGAAATCTATTGAGAAATATCTATACAGTTGAAGAAGATTGAAATATATACGAGCATACAATGTGTGTGGTTATGTTAATTTAATTGCTAAGAACGAAATTGTGCAATTATTTTAAGTTAATTGAGGCTAGTCGAGGAGCAGGAGCACAAAGTGTGACTGTAAACCGCCTGGTTGTGGGTTGATTCCCCACTCGAGGAATTGAAATATTTTTTTAATTTATATTTCATTTTCTTTGCTCTGGTTTTGAGGCAAAGGGTGGCGTTGTGTTCTGCCATTCAACACGCAAAGCCTTTAGAATTCGGCGAAAAGTTGGGAAGGGAGTGGTTTAACAATAAGTCCTCTCTGCCTACCTTGCTGCGTGCTGGGTGAAGCATACAGTGTGAAGCTGATTCGATTTATTTTATTTTCAGTTACTATATAATATTTTTACTTTTGTAGGGTTTAAATATGAAATTAAATAAGCAATAAATGAATTGAATAAGCCTTGCTAGTGTTGTCTCGATGCCTTAGCCCACATAGTGTAACGCTCAACGGTTGTGCACATTTCCACCCAAGTGAATTTACCCCATTTAACCTATTAACTTTGATCTGGGAGGCTTATTTGGATACAATAGGATAAAATTTTAACAATTAGGTCAATCGTGAATAAGGGTGTGTTGTTGGAAATTCATTCTAAGGGCACAATTATCCTATAGTAAGACACTATACTAAGGACCCTGAACTAAAAAGAAACCAAATTTTAAATTAAAATTTCCTGTAGCACATATTTACGCATAACCACATTTTTTTAGCTTCATGCTGTATCTCCCATATAGCAGGGTAGCTAAAGGGACCCTGGGAATCTAGTGTGAACATACTCCTTTACTGACTTGACTACATATGTACAATAAAATAGAAGTCATTTAATAATCTATAAATAACTACTATAACTAATCAACAAATCAACTACTCTACTATAACTAATCAACAAATTATATTTTCATACCTTTGCTCTGGTGTCGAGGCAAAGCATGGTATTGAATTGTGCCACTTAACACATAATGCATCCAGGTTACGTCAGAAAGAAGGGAACGGAGTGTCTTAACTATAGGTTCACTCTGACTATCTATTTGTGTCCGGGAATAAGGTGTAAAGCTATTTGATTTTAACATATTATGAATATCTTACTGTCGCCATAATTGCCATAGTTATCATATTGGTCTTCAACAGCTTCTTCAATAATATTTTCTGTAAGTGCAACTGCTGCAGGGATTTCTGGCTGTATAGAAACTACCTCTGTTTCTCGTCTAAAAAGTAATTATAAATATGTATAGTAGAAAATAGTTGTTTCACTTAAACACCAGACTATAGGCATGACTTTAACTGTCAAGCAGTTTCCTAGTGTGCCATACATAACCAGGGCTTGTAACAGATCCTTATAAAGATATTGCGGCATTGCCCAGTACTTGGTGCTGCATTGCCAAGTTGCACATTTGCTGGGTTAATTTGCTTTAGAGTGGCAACACCGCAGTACCCTTATGAGTACTGGTTACTAGCCCTTGCCACAACCGCTTCTATCTAAAATAGTATGTCTATGTTTTAGATATAAGAAATCATAGAAATTACATATATTATTAAAATAAAATTAATTTTAATAGATTAATAAAATACTTTTTAACTTCATTACTAAACAATATATTGAATAGGTTAAAAAAAACTTACTTTGGCCCCTGTCTCTGGGCAGTTTTGACAGTAATTTTTTTTCCTTGTAGAACACTTCCATTAGCTTTCTTTATAGCTTCATGGGCACTTGATTCTTGTTGAAATTGAACGAAACCAAAAATTCTATTAATTACAATTCCAGCAATTGGTCCATACTCAATAAAATGTTTGTATAATTCATCAACTTCAGCATCATCAGTAAGGCCACCAACATATATACGAAGATGAGCTGTAGAAGGATCTTTCATAGCCTGTTTATCAAGGGTCAATTTATCTGAAACATAAATATCTTTAGCTGTTGCGGTATTGTTTTCATAAACCTATGTCAGTTTGGATTAAGCAAATGTTTGTAATGTATGGACATAATTATTTACCTGCCATTTTTATAAATGAATTATATTTGTTTTAATATTATTTAAAAATGAATTAGATTTCTTTTAAAACATCATCATTTATAAATGATATCGTATTTGTATGTTCCTTGACATCACAGAACACATTTACGTACTTATTGGTACTTATATACTACACTTGACATAAAGTAAATAGCAAGAGAGAGACTCTGTGCCATAGTTAAAGAATATATTGCATTTACCCAAGCTATATACACAAACTTTATTTTACACAGATTACAAACATAGAAATATTATGTTAAAGGTATCTATTAAGTGGGGCGAATAAATATCATTGGATTAAAACAAAA
>DWGR01004053.1:0-11515 GCA_018247715.1 Heliconius burneyi | reverse complement strand
CAAAATATATAAATTGTAACAAGCGTATAAGAATTTCGACGTAGCTAGATGATCAGAGAGCTTGGATGGTTTCCACACCTTCAAAATTTTATACATTTTCTTTATAAGTATAATTATTAGTTTAGTTATTAGAACAGCCACAGCACCAAGCTCTCCTGCGACTCCTGTAACAAAAGTACTCACGGCCAGCGTGCAGCGCGCCGCGTGGGCGGGCAGCTCGAGTGAGAGGTTGGAGAAGGAGTCGTAGGTGGGGGAGCTGGCGCGGCACACCGTGCAGCGCACCGTGGAGCGCATCTGGCCGTAGAACAGCCGCAGCACCAGGCTCTCCTTCGACTTGGTGTACTCGTGCCACGCGCGCTCCGGGGCGCCCAGCGACTCCTAGGGGTCAAAACACACCTATAAACACGCTGTCCCGCATATAACGGGGTAGACAGAAGTAACCTGTTAGGACACTGTTCACAATTGAGACTCTTCCGCTTGCCCATTCTCCGCCGAATTCTCGAGGCATTGCGTGTTAAGTGCCGGAATTCAACGCCATGCTTTGCAAAATGAAAATAAGCATTTCATACCCTCGAGCAAAATATTCAAATATCGAATGAATTATTTGTTTCTCTAAAAATATATTCACGACTTTATTCGTTATTTTAAACAACGTTATTATAATATTACGTATCTATAAATTATTTGTAAATATTCACAAACAATTATGTTGCGAATAAAATTTTATTACAATATTTTTGTTATTCAGATAACTTTTTATTCGAATAATGCCCAACTCAGCCCCGGAGTCGGATCGGACCCACAACCGTTTACTTCTTGATGCACTTCTCATTACAATATATAATAATGGTCGTTTATAACAAGATACGAAATGGTTCATTGGCTTTGTATTTGCATTTGGGTAAATAAATTGATGATTTTTATTTTATTTAAGAGCTAGTGTTTCCCATTTTATTTTGGTCCATTTCTGAAAATTAGAAAATCAAATAAATCTTAAATTTACATTAATATAATACATAATGCGTCGCAAAAGAACGAATAACTTAATACGCCCGCCGATTATAATGACTCTTTTTATTGGAAAGCTGGAAATTGGAAAGCACTCCAAGGGTTTTTTGATGAGCTCCTGATTATGGGATCCTTTTAAAGTAGGTTTTTTTGTTAAAAAATACATTATTAATAACCAATCTTCCTTACCTTGTGCGGTGGTTTAATAGTGAACTGTAGATCCAAATGCAGCCAGTCCATAAGTATTGTGAGGAACTCGTGCGAGTCCTGCTGCTCGCTGCCGCGGAACGCGCGTTGGTGCTTGCCTACTTCGTTCTAAATAGTAAAAATTAATAAATTGTAACATCTTAACCATTTAAATAGGCGTAGGGAGAGTGAGGGGTGTGAATGGGGGTTGGTCCGAGCCCACTCCAGAAATTTTACTAATCAAAAAATTGCCCTAAAACTAAAAAGAACATAGCTGTTCAAAGCTAAATTTCAGGGCCCAGCTGGAACATATATCTAGATACGCCCATCATTACAAAGTAAATAAATATAACAACATGAATTATGAAGGGATTCTATCATTCTAACCCGCAATACACGGGGAGTTGCAGCTAGATGTTATGTTAATTACCAGTTTATAGTTATACATACTCGAATATATTTATACAAATATTGTGGTAATACAAGTTTATTGAAGTGGGGAACGGAGTGTCTTAACACTAGTCCGCCTACCCTGCTTTGTGTGGGATACAGCGTGAAAAAAATGTATTAATACAGTAATGTGCAATAAAATAGTTATGTGCAACAATCAAGAAATCTTTTCTATATCATATATATTTGAGGCAATCGCCGCTCAGGGGCACGAGTGACTGTAAGCGCGTTAGGTTGTGGGTTCGTTACCTGCTCGAGGAAATAAAATATTTTTATTTTCTTCGATTTGGTGTGAGGCAAAGTGTGCAAAACCTTGAAAATTTTGCAGAAGCTCACAAACGGAATGTCTTCACACTGAATTCCCTATGCCTATCCTGACTACTATATACGAAATACAGCGTGAAAAAGACAATATGCAAAAAAATATATATAAACTCACACGTAAGTCCTTAGTAGCTATAAATCGATACTGGCCCGACCACAGCGCGCGTACCACCGCCGCCAACTCCTCGGCGATCGCGCCCCGGGTGCTATGCGACCTAAGAAAGAAATATAAACTATAAGCAACTTTGTAAGCGTGACAGATGGTGGGTTTGATATCCACTTAAGGGAATAAAATTGGGCGTTGAGATCCGCCTCTCAACAGAATTGGGCGAAAAGTATGGGCGTAGTGTCTTAACACTAGGCTGCCTCTGCCTAACATGTTACATGACGGATGCAGAGCTGAGAGAGAATGGACGAAAGTGACAAAAGTTATATGAGACTCTCAATATTTAAGAAAAGTTAAATACAGTTTTAGAGCTATTTCTTACATAACTGAACTGTTTTCATTTTATTAGATGTTTCCTCTATATAGTACAGATATAGATAGAGAAATAAATATCTAGAATAAATATCGTTATAGTTCTTATCTTAAAAGGAAAAAACAAAATAGAACAATAATTAATTTCACCTGTTAACGTGTTCCAGATACTGTCCATTGCAGAAGTAGGTGACGAGTATTGCTGTGTTGTTCAGACACTGTATGATTGAGTTCATATAACATGTGTTCCCTAGATTTTTTAGTCCTGTAAGTCCGCGGCCCTGGAAAACGTACAAGATATTATATTATTTCATTTTCTATGCCATTTTATATGAATAAATGAAATATATCGATACTTACCCACTAATTGAAATTATTTTATGAAACTCAATTTACCACGATATTTCATTTAAAAAATATCAAAATACAAATATGTGTTTTGTATAAAGAAACCTGCCAGCGGGAAATATAGCAATGATAGAAGACATAGACAGATAGAAGACTCTACTTCTATCTCATACTGTCCTCTGCCAGTAGTGGCGCATGCCCACATGCTGGCGCGTTTTAATGGCATAACCCTAGGTTCCCTCTGCCTAGCCCGCCCACCACATTCGACCGAGAACTTGAAGTTAATAAAAATAGAAATAAACGCAAAAAGAAAATAAAGTAAAAATGCCTTTTAATTTATTTTCAGCTCATATGTAGTTATATGCGGGTACAAGTAATGCGGCTGAAGGCGGTCACCCAAGGACGTGCGTGCAACGGCGCTTAGTGCACCTTTGAATTTCAATCAGACGTAGACGGCTTAAGTGGTGGAAATGTTTAATTTAAAATTTATACCCTTATACACAAAGTAAAATAGATATATTTAAACTGAAAATGTTGGCGAAATAAAATAACATTTATTTTAATTAAAGAAATTAAATGAAGGTATTTCATTAAAATATTTATGAAATAAAAACTTTTAAACGTTTTTAATAGGAATACGTGGCTTTTGATGGCTGTAGTGACGTCATAAGTTATAAAGTTCACAATAAATTAATTTTATTTAAAACTAATTTTATAAAATTAATATAATGGGATAGTAATAAAAATATATCCGTATGTATCCGTATAATGGGATAGTAGTAGTAATAAAAATATAGGCCGTCTTGACGCAGCGGCACAATGATGTGACTGTAACGCGACGGTTCTGAATTTGATCCCCACTCGAGGAATTGAAATATTTATGTACGTTTATATTTCCATTTCTTCCTTTTGGTGTCGAGGCAAAGCGCGGCGTTGAGTTCTGCCACTCAACACGCAATGCCTCCAGAATTAAGCAGAAAGTAGGGAACGAAGTGTCATTACGGTAGGTTCCCTGTGCCTACCCTGATGCGAGCGGGATACAGCGTGAAGCTGATTTTTTTAAAAATATATATTCCTTTAGTTAATATACATATGAATCCCCAGAAACTTTAATTAAAAAGATTTAAGCTCGTGTACTAAAATCAGAGAATAGCAGAATAAGCAGCACTTAAGGCCGCGCTTTGCACAGAATTTTCGTGTGTGTGTGTGGGAATCGAACCCACAATCGACGCACCGCGCTACAGCCCCACTCTTGTGCCAATATTACGAGTAGATCACTCAATAAAATGGAAACAATAAGAAATACGGATTCGACAAGTCTGTGAAGCATAGTTATTGAATAAATAAAAATGTTTCATTAACTTTATTAAACAAAGAAAATCACGATGAATTCAATTCAAACATATAAAAAATAAAAAAAAAAATAAATAAATAAAGTACCGTTAATTAAAATACAGCTAAGAGGAGATCCTTATTATTGTTTCAAAAAGAAAAATCATAAAAATATCTTGTGAGTATTTTATATAAATCATTTGTCCTATTTATTCCCGACTGCTAAGGAAGGGTTATGTTTTTCGCGCGTATCTTGTATGTATGTATGTAATATTCTTTATTACCTCATACCTCCAGAACTGTTGAACGGATTTACATAATTGAGATCGTTAGATTCGTTTTAGCAGCCCAAGTGTTCTTAGATAGGTGACATTAAAAAAAATCATGGCGGCTGTGGGACGCCATTTTACTTAGTGATAAAACATTTTGGTTTCGAATACCACAATATGGGTATCAAATTCAAGGGCTCAATGCGAGGATTTCAAAAAGGTATATCGTGATTATCATTACCACAATGAATCCTGACTAAAAAAAGAGTTTCATGCAGTCGGGGTTTTTGTTTTTTTAAATATTTTTTATTTAAATTAGTATTTTAATCACACATGTCATGCAGTTTACGCGGTAACATCCCTTGTACGTGAAAAATTGCTCTGACATCATCCATCTTAGGATCATGTTGTTACTTAAAACCTTGTATGTTGGGTATAATATTTTTTTCATTTTATTACGTAGTGCGGGATAGAGCGTGAAAATAAAAAAAATCATCTAACAGTTATAGAAACACGAGGCTAATTAAATCACATCATTACATGTATTTATATATAAAGCAGGTAATTACCTTTGTCAAGTACTTACCTAGTACTTCTTACATAATCTGGGCTTAAATTGTTTTCTCATTTTACGCAAGACTTACATAGGTATATATATAAAATAAAAGTTATGTTACCGCACAATTGGATTTCTGTTACAAAATGCATGTTTATGGGACGTTTAGGATGAATACCTTGTGGTCTTTGATATTACTACTGAACAATTTATTATATTAAATTAAAATCAAAGAGTAGACAGAGGGAAGCTAATGTTAAGACACTCCGTTCCCGACATTACGCCGAATTTTTCGAGGTATTGCGTGTTGATGGGGGAACTCAACGACGGACGTTTGCTCTGCCAGCGTGAAGAAATGAAAATATTAATTGTTTGCCTCGAGTAGGGATCGAATCCATAAGCGTCGCGTTAGAGTCACCCTGTGCCTCTGCGCCACGATGACCTCAATTTTATTATTACCCAAACGCTTATATATTATGACTATCATTAGGGGAATAACATCAATATTTTTTTAATTATAATTTATAAACAAAAAAAGAGCGTAACTAAATTTCAACACCTGCATGTTAAATATTTTTATTTGGCTAGATTCACTCCTGTAAAAAAGCTTTACCACGCGAATTTACCCAAGATGTTTTTCTTGTTTATATTAAATATTAAGTAAAAAGATTAATCTCCCTCTTCCAGGAAGAATTACATATTTAATAGTTTTAAATCCTCGCTCTGGCAACAAGGAGTTGCCCAGCGTTGAATTTCGCCTCTTAACGCGGAATGTCTCAGAAATTTGACGAAAAATTGGAAACTTTGTGTCTTAACACTAGCTCTGTCTGCCTAAAGTTAAAAAAAAACTGAACAGTAAAGAATATTACATGAATATTCTTTATTCTCGTAATTTTTACTGCTAAGAAAGAAAATAACAAATAACTTTTCTATTTATCTTCCATTTCTACGCTTGTATCATGATAACAATAAACTAACACTCACTCGCTTGAACAGCCACACGATGTGATTTTGCGAGTACTTCAGTCTGACCTTCACCTTCAGCACCATGTTGGCCGCGTCCAGCGGTATACATTTCTGTTCGTAACGTAGAATGGTGGAAAGCCCTTTTGCTTTGCGATTATAGTTATAGAACCCTTTTTAAACTTAATTTGTATTCACTTGCACTGAAAATTCTATTTGGCGGTAGACAAAAAAAAACAAATATTGTAGTAAGACTAGCGAGTACTGTCTTTAAATATTCACAGCCACAGTTCAAAGTTTCATAAGACTGTTTGCGTCAACGTCGTTGCTTCACTATTATAGTCGAAATTTAAAAAAAAACTTATAAGGGATGACTTTTATATTTGGATAGGGGGAACACCAGTACAATGAGCACTATCAGATAAATCATGAATATTGTTGATATTATTGTAGCTAACATTTGTTTTATTCACTTTTTTATGGTTTTCTATGATATTTTTACGTTTTTTTCCCTACTTTCATATAGAAAAAAAAAACACTAATTTTCTTTTGTTTAAAGACGAGTATCCGTGATCATAGTTGTAGTATAACTGAGGCACGTGTCTTGTGCGGGGTGGTTAGTGGACAGGGTGGTAATAGGGTGAGTATGATAGCTTCAAAGTGGATACAATTACTTTTGAGTAAATAAACAGTAGTCCAAGCACGAATAACAATCGAAAAGTGTTCGAATCGTTGTCGATACCAATTCGTATTGGATGTTGTTCAATTCATATACAAATTGGTATCGACAACGTTTCGAATACTTTTCGATAGTTATTCGTGCTTGGGCTACTGAAATATCTAAATAACCAGTGGTGGTGTAGAGGTACAAGCCAGCGACTGTAAACGTGTTAGGACGTGAGTTCGATTCGCACTCGAAGACATTTTTAGACAAGATTTTTAGCGACCCAAACAAAATATAAATTGACTCTTAGACATGGAAGATTCTAATATAAATAACATAAATCTCACGGTCTTTGGATGGTTTAACATTTTAACAGAGAGAGCCAAGATATTAAAAAAAAATAACACAATTTTTATTTAGACTTTAACTTGAAGTTACAAGGTCGATTATATTACTTTTTCTTTTAAATTAAACGACGAGCAGAGATTTTAATAATAACATCATTGATTGAATTTAGAGATATTCAATAATATGGACCTTTATGGAGTTTATTAGATCTTCTATTACTACATTCTCTAATTATTTTGTTTAAAAAGAAGAAAGCAAAAGGCTACTGCATTTTAGTCAGTCAGGACATTGGTCTAATGACCATGTCAGTCGTCAGTCATAGTTTTTCACACAACCTGGTCACACTAAGCCAACAAAGTCAGGCCGCAAGTGTATCGAGTGGACGTCGGAGTGAAGAAACTGCACGGCTTAATAAGCGTTCGTTATACTTAGCAGGCGCACCTTGTCTGCTCTGCCCTCAACTTGGCTAACAAATGCTCAACTTTTGATGTGCTTAGGTATTGTTTTAGTAATGATTTTATAAAGAATTATTGTTTTTATTTATTTTTTGTTTCATATAATCCTTTTTTTTCAGCTTCACGTTGTATCCCGCACAGTTAGGCAGATGGAAGCTAGAGTTAAGACACTGCGTTCAACATTTTCTGCCGAATTCTGGAGGCATTGCGTATTGAGTGGCAGACCTCAACGCGCAATGCCCCCACACCAGAGCGAAATGGAGATATAACGTAAATAAATATTTCACTTCCACGAGTAGGGATCGAACCCCCAACCGTCGCGTTACAGTCACACCATGTGCCGCTGAGCCACGACGCGCTCAATTTTTATAATTAAGATTCAAATATCTTTTTTTCGTTTCATGCAGCAGAAAGCTCATATATGGCAGAAAGAACTTAATGTCAGATGTGATTTTTTTCCCTCAACATGTGTTATCTATAAATCCACTCCTTAGCCCTCCAGGAAAAAGGATATTAAACAGTCTTCCTATTACAGTGTGTTTCCCTTCGTATGTTATTATGATAAGCGTATTTGATAGTGAATAATCACTTTTTTACAGCTTCGTCTGTATTTCACATGTAGCATGGCAGGCGGGAGGGGAACATAGAGTTAAGATAAAACATTCCATTTGCCACACACCGTCCCAAATTTCGAGACATTGCGCGTTAAGTGACTGAACTCAAAGCCGCCGTAAGAGAGAATTTAAATATTTGAAATTTGGATGAATCTATAGTGTAAATGTATTTGAAAAGGCAAAATTTATGAGTAATAAATGGGTTAGCCAAAAAGAACAGAGCGCCCCATACTACGGTTCAATTTTTATTTTTCTTCGAACATGAGGTTAATGCTGTTAGCCCTATAGTTCTGTAGGGAAGAGGGTCCCTGAAGAAATGCAAGCACTAAGTGGCTGCCTGTGAGGAAGTTGACGACTGAAGGGCGCCCCCTGCGGGACTCGAATCTTGGCTTGCGGCCGTCGAGCGGACTTAATTTGGAAAAAAAATATTTATAGTGTAAAAAAGCGAATTTGACGCGTATAAATATGAATTTGGAGTGCAAAACCCATAGTTATTAATATACACTCCCATAATAAATAGCCTTAGTATATTAACCTTGTTCAAAATTGATGGAAAACGATATATAAAATATAAATACAATGTAAAAGTTCGCGTGCGACCACACAGTTTAGCGTGGTGGTATTTCTTTCATTACACCTTGCGGTACACCACCGACGTGCGGGCCATTGCGCGGCGCTTAGACCACGTCAACCCATTAGACCGATTGCTTTAGTTAATTCATTTTTCTTATCTTCTTAGTAATTATTTTCTAATCGATCTAATCGTGTTGTGTAATTACTGTTAAACGTGGTGTATGTGTTTAAGTAATAGCTCAATTATTTTTTATACAGTTCCACCCCGTATACCGCATACATCAGGGAAAGCAGAGGGAAACCAATATGGAGGGACACGTTTGTGCCCCTGCGCCACGACTGGCTTCAATTTAATTTGAATTTAATAGGGTAAGCAGAGGGAAAGTACAGCGGCACCGGAAATTGGACACACAAGCGTCGTGTTTACAGTTAGACGTTGTACCACTGCGCCACGACGGCCTCAATCGTTACAAATAGTATATTTCTGAAAAATTCTTTATGATTAAGAAAATCATTTCTGCCCAAGATGATTTAGTGTTAGACAAGTCCAAGTAGTTCCAAGATAGCCTGTGTTTACAAGAAGATAATGAAGACGAACAGCTTATTTGTAAGCATTATAATCGTCGCGTACACGTTTTGATTGGGTACACTTTCAGGGCGTACTAGAAAATGAGCATTGGAAAACCTGATATAATCACGAGCCCTATGAAATCTATGACGTAAAACCAAATATAATCAAAGATGGATACCACCTTTGGAGATAATTAGAAACTAGAATACCCAAATCTTTGCTAATCGGAAAACCTGATGATAGAAGAAACCAGGGAACTGACGGATAGAGTCAATGAGGACTCATTTCAATAGGGAATTTCATTTCATTGTGGAAAAAAATTCTGCACCAGGTCAAAGCCCACACGCGGCTATAGAGCCTTCGATGATGATGAGACTTTTAGGGCGCGTGGAAAATCACCCAATCATTAATGAGAGTTATGAGTTCAAAGATATAAAATAGATCATTATGAGATTTCAGGAGTGCAGGATTTTCGAAGAAGTTATCAAGACATTGTTATTAGAGAAATATTTTAATACAGAATTTTTGGAAACTGAAATTATTTATAATTCGAATTACATATAATTAGATTCGAAATTAACAATAAAATATGATTAAGTATGAGTACATGTAATTTTATTAGATTATAAACATTTGTTTGAGGCCAATCCATGTCAGGTAGACATGGAATAGTTTTCGCAACACGTGGTGTCCACACGGCACAGTTGTGAGGATTCCGAGCAGGCTTAACGGTCACTAACACATAACTAGTTAATGTTTCTGCGTTTGTCTGTATGTTTTACTTTTATGTTTCCAAAAGTTCGTCCATATTTTTATAGTTTCACAACAACAGAATGGTAATTTGTTCTCGTTTCTTATTTATTCATTCTTATTCCAATTTGAAAGTAACTTATTTTAATGTTATCATATTAAGCAAGACAAGGAAAATGGAAATAACATTATATAGCTAGAGGTTCCATTTAGAAATAGTAGAACAGATTATTTTCATACTAGACTATAATTACTTCTGATTTCACAAAAACTATTAGATGCCTTACATTTCTCAATTCATTTTAAATTTATAATGGCTAGGGATGCCCGATGTTAGAAAATCATCGATGTTCGATAATAATCTAAAGAAAAACATTGAAGATGGAAAACGAGACGCGCGAGTCGACAATCCCTCCCCCCAATGTCGATTATGTATCCCTGACATCGATATTACAATGTTTTATTTAATGCAACATCAATGTTAAAATATCGATATTTTAGCTGCATATATCGATGTTCATCGAAAATCGATGATCATCGAGCATCCCTAATGATGGCTATACTTCCAGAATTTTTAATTTATTTCTTTGTATTGTATATCCAAATCTTATTTAGAATTGTATAACAATGTATAACAAATTAATGTAAGTACCCTACATATATACATAAAGAACAGTGTGACTATTTAAAAATCTCTACGACACGTCGTGATAACACGTATACAGAATTTCACAATTTCTGGATGTTAGAATACGTTATTATATACATCTACATACGAATACTATAATATTTATTAATAGTCGATTTAATTGCTAAGCCAATTTTAACTTTTTATACACTAGATTGGAATATCAGAAATCTTTTTTTAACCATTTTTAAAAAATTACCGATTTAACGCCCGTTAAAGCCTAATTGATATTTCTGAAAGTGACTGTGTATTACAAATGTGAATATTGTTGCTGATAAGCATAATATAACACAAATCCTAACCACTTTTAAAATTATTATGTTGCAGAAGCAGTTGCTTACATTTGATTTTAGGTTTTTTCTTACTTTTACCGTCGTGGCTCAGCGACACAATGGTGTGACTGTAACGCGACGGTTGTGGGTTCGATCCCTATTCGAGGAAAATAAAATATTTATCTAAATTTATATTTCCATTTCTTCGCTCTAATTTCAAGACATAGCGCGGAGTTCAGTTCCGCCACTCAGCACCTAATGCCTCCAAAATTCTGCGGAAAGTGAGGAACGGAGTATCTTAACACTAGGTTCCCTTTGTCTATCCTGCTGTATGCTTGATACAGCGTGAAGCTGATTTTACTATATTAAGCAGTTTTTTTTTATGGGAAAAGACATGGCAAACGACCGTACGGGTCACCTGATGGTAAGTGATCACCGCCGCCCATGACACCGCGTAATACCAGAGGAGCTACTGGTGCGTTGCCAGCTTTTGAGGTGGTTGGGCGCCGGAGCCCGGCATTACCTAATGCGAAACGCAGTTTTTTTTTTATGGGAAAAGCATGGCAAACGAGCGTACGGGTCACCTGATAGTAAGTGATCACCGCCGCCCACGACACCGCGTAACACCAGAGGAGCTACTGGTGCGTTGCCAGCTTTTGAGGTGGT
>DWGR01004052.1:0-11517 GCA_018247715.1 Heliconius burneyi | reverse complement strand
TGATTTAAAATTATAAATATTTGATTTTAAGATACTCAAATTATATTCAAGTTAATTTCAAGTTCAATTATAAAATAATGTATGTACTTTTATACATTAAACTAAAAGGACCATACACATGTCCACGATTTCTGTAATTGTCGACCAGAATTGAATACTTGAAAACTTATAATCCGTATGAAACTTCTGGCACTAGGTAGGTACTACATTAAAAATGCTTTTATGTTTTTGTGAATGGTTTGCCACAACGCGAATAGCTGTAACATCTTTCGACCTCGGTCGAGTTCCATTGTTTTATTTAGACGTGGTAAATATAGTGAAAAACATTTCTGTTCTACAAAACTTTTTAACACTGTTTAAACGGTAAACTTACCAGTGTAATCAAATTATTTAAAAAAAAATAATTATAAGTACATGAACATACTAATTTGGGGTTTAAAGAGGTTATCCGCCCTAATTGGTGTATATGTCACCGTAAGATTATGCAAACGGTTAGTTTATAATCTTACCCGTCAATTTATAAACAAAAGGAAAATTGTGGACTCTTTAAACGCTGGCCCTGATTGGTTGACTTTACAGCCACATCGCCCAATACGCGTTGTGACCACAGAGCTATGAATCTAAAAAAAGTCAATAAAATGTGTTTTTTTTTTATTATTATTATGTGATATAAAGTATTGAGAATATATTTTTTAATTATTATTTTTTTAAAATATCCGAAAATTAAATAATAAACAATTAAGAATTAAGATTATATACTGTCACGTTGGTACTTACACTTCCGCAGGTAACTGGATTACTAAGTGCAGGTTAGGTTAGGTAATTTTTTTAATTTAAAATTTCTAACCTAACCTAACCAGTACTTAAAAATCGCCTAATCTGTAGCTGCGGTGGCGTTGGTACATAATTAATATATTTTACTCATTACATATATTCAGCCTATTGTAGTAGTTTTTGAATTCTTTGGTGTATTTTTGCGTTTAACATTGTCGGTTTACAGTTTTAGGATAGTTTATAAATTTACGAGTAAGAAGACCGTTAGATTATAAAGCTAACCTTTTTCACAATCTTACGGTGACGTATAAGAGATAAAATCATAATTCCACATTAACATTTGAAGCTCGGTCGTAAGAAATAAAAAAAAAGAAGTATATTTCATAGTCAACTCCCATTAATTTCAATTTACCTCGAGACACTTTAAGGTTAACATTTTTTATTATGAGGCCGTAGTCAAATCTTCGCGTTTGTTTTCGAGGCACGTCTTCGGTTGCGCAACGTGCAATGTGACGTCACGTGACAGGAAGTCCATTACGCGCTTGATCCTTTTAGGCTAAATTACTAAATGTACAATAAATAATAACTCCATTGACAACTGCATATAATAAAATGTTGTCATTTGTGTATTGTCTGTCAATATTCAAAAATATCTGTAAATACCATGTATCCCGCACGTAGCAGGGTAGACAAAGGTAATCTGGGAACGTAGTGTTAAAGCACTTGGATCCCATTAGGACACTTCCGCTCCCACTTTTTGCCGATTTCTTGAGGCATTGCAGGTTGAGATGCGGAGCTCAACGCCGCTCTTTGCCTCCCTACCAGAGCGAGGAAATGAAAATATGAAACATTTAATTTCCCAAATGAGAATCGAACATACAACCTTATTACACCTCCAGCCCACTAAAACCAACAAATTTTATTTTATTTTTTTGCTATTTTTATTTTATGAATCAAATCAATTCAGCTTCACGGTGTATCCCGCACACGACAGGGTAGGGGCAACACGACAGAGGGAACCTAGTGTATTATTCAGTTCCCCACTTTCTGGGAAATGCTGGAGGCATTGCGTGTTAAGTGGCGAAACTCAGCGCCGCGCTTTCTCTCCACACCAGAGCGAATAAATGGAAATATACATTTAAACAAATATTACATCTCCTCCAGTGGGTATCGAACTTACAACCAGTTGGTTTTACAGTCACACTTTGTGCCCTTTCGCCTGTCCTCATTATTATTTTACGTATTTGTTAAAAATGTAAGAGAAATAATAGATAAATTATAACAATAGACACTCGGTTTCAGACAAAGATCGTACAATATCGACCATAACATTTCATAACTAAGTTACTTTAGCGGCGCCTCGCGTGTCTGGAGGCTGTTCGTAAGAATCACCCTGATATTATAGGAGACCTTATAGAATCAATGAATAACTTTAGTAGCTATAACAAAATTCTAAGCTGATCGTCTATTGTCAAAGTCTATTCCTAGATTAAGCAAACACTTTCTATTGTTTTTTTTTTGTATTTTTCTTTCAGTCTCAGTCACAATAATTGTATTTTTAATATCTTTTTATACTATAAATAAATAATGTTTTTTTTTTTTGTTTTTATTTTCACATTTGCAACATATACATAGTGAACTTTAATATTAAACTAACTACAGTGTACAAGTACGTAAATTGTACAAAAAAAATTAAAAGTTTCTTCATTTAGGTCGTTGCCAAACACAAATGCTTTACTTTTAAAAAGTTTTTGAATACCTAGCGAAGTGTTCACGCTTTTATCAAAACTCAATTCAAATAAAAGCTCTACTGTATCAAAAAAGTGAAGCCCCATATAAACTATAATTTGAATAGATAGATGATGTCTCAGATTTCTATTTTACCATTAAAAAAATATGAAGTCAGTGATAATAATCTCGGCGCTTTGGGAAATATCTCGTATAAATATCGTGCAGTTGAAAGAAATTAATCAGTAGGATTTACGAGGATATTCTCGAAAGTAATATCTTTTTATAATACCTACTGAAACACTTGCCTATTTTATGAAGATAAAAAACTACTTAGTTTATGATAACTTCAAATTCCTCGTTGATATTTATTGAAATGATAATTCAAACGAAACATAATAAGTAACCCTAGTAATTATATATAACTGCTGGTTATATTTTTTTTTCAAAAGAAATCAAACGTAAACGTTTTAAGAATTTGGACAAAATATAATTAGTGAAATCGCCTTTTAAAAAATGTATGAAATGATTGAAATCGTAGCAAAGGGCCGCGTCCGCCTGGTTAACATGATATTTGTAGGTTCTATTCCTGATGATTCTATTTGCAGCACACAGCCGTGTTTTTATTAATGCTTTAAAAAGCTTTAAGAAATATTTGTTTGTTTTGAATTACTAATTAAATAAATATATAAGTATTGTACGTAAAATTAATTTATTTTTGAATTGTTACAATTTCATATATCCACAAATATATATGAAAATGTAAAAAAAATGCTTGCATCAAATAACGTTATGGCTTGAAAGCATATTCGCTTCGTTTAATTAAATCACGGGCTCGACGCGCGTCCACTTTTGATTTAATTTTAGTTGTATGCATTTAATTCCAATAATTTATTCAACCGCTCGAATTATCTACTATAATATAAATGCTGTTACAGTTAGATAAAATATTTGACTGTGGATTGATTAATATTTATATTAATTATGTATAAGTGACCTCGGTTGACCTTCGAAAACACAGTATCAAAGATACTCACACGTCACGGAAAAACTCATGAGGGTCCCCCGAAGGGCATTTATGAAGAAGTTGATGAAAGAGCTATGTAGAGACCGTAGCTCTGACTAACCCGATAGGGATAAAGCGTGTTAAGTTATGTATTAGTATATGTACTGTTATCTAAATTTTATTGAAGATAGGCCAGTCTTGGTACAAGGGCACGAAGTAATTTTAAACGCAACTGATTGTGGAATCGATCCCCACTCAAGGAAATTAAATATTTATTTAAATGTATATTTCCATTTCTACGCTCTAATGTCAAGGCAAAGCGCGGCGTTGAGTTCCGTCACCCTACACGCGTTGCTCGGTCCATAATTCGGCGGAAAGTGAAAAACGGAGTCTTAACACAAGGTTCCCTCAATGTGCGGGATACAAGTTTAATTAACAGATACGCTTTAAGTTTATGATTGTTAAATGTGGTATATTGTTGTAGCATCCTGTTTGCGGATATCGTGGGTTTCACGGTGCTCGCATCGCAGTGCAGTGCGCAAGAGTTGGTGCGGCTTCTGAACGAGCTTTTTGGCAGATTCGACCAGCTTGCCAACGTAAGAAACGTCATGTTTTCTCATTACTATACTGATTTATTTTAAATTTACGTCCCCCACAAGCAGGTGCTGTATCTGGATATTAAACACCTGTCGCCGCATTAAACAAGGTTACATTTTATCACACCAAGAATCATTTAAGCTGCGATGTCGTCTCTATTAATAATGGTTTATTTTAGCACTTTGTTTTGATAGTTGTGTCAGTCGTGTGTATTGATCGCCGTACGAATGTTTACACGCCACGTGGGTGTTGGTTATGTCTGTTGGAACGCCAATAGTCTAATAGCATCCATTATGTTTATACAAATAAATTTAGTTAATATATATAAGTTCTATCTCTGTTGTGTATACTTAACTACTTACTAATTTTGGCTACATAATAGCATACAGTCGTTGTAATCAGTACTTCTTCGTTAGCATATATTTTTTTTAGCTTCACACTGAATTCAGGGTAGAAGCTTGAAGACATTGCGTTTCCATTAAAACACTTCTGTTTCCTATTGTCCGCCGAATTTTCGAGGCATTGCGTATTAAGTGGCGGAAATCAACGCCGCGCTTTGCCCAAAGCGAAGAAATGATAATATTAATTATTTCCTTCCTCCGAGTTGGCATCGAACACATGACCTTCGCACCCTTGTACCCCTGCGCCACGACAGCCTCAACATAGACTATAAATACAAAAATAACTGATAGGATTATGTAAGAACTTGATAACATTCTTAAAATCAAAATAGTCTTAAAAAAATAAAAGCGAACATTTAAAAGTTAATAAAAGCGAAACATCCACAATCCCACATGCAGATCATAAATTTAGAATAATTTGTAGTCGTATCTTTTAATGGGTACTTTAATTTTACGAAACTCTTAAGTCCCATAATATCGTTTAAGGAGTGCTTTGATTAGCTTTTTTATGGTTTTTAAAGTAAAAATGAACGATTTTAGTGTATAACAGGTATATAGTTAATTAATTTATGTGTACAGATTATTACGTAGATCTCTTGAAGTCTTATCTTCAGATCAGGTTATGAATGTTATGCATTGATTTGTGGCATTGTATTAGGCAATAAGATATTTAAGTAATCTTTAAATTTATCCCAAATATAAAAATATATATATATATTTTATTTGGCAAAGCTTAATTCTTGAATTTCCTTAGGATAACCACTGTCTCCGCATCAAGATCTTGGGTGATTGTTACTACTGTGTGTCTGGGTTACCCGAGCCGCGCTCAGACCACGCTCGATGTACGGTCGAAATGGGACTCGACATGATCGACGCTATTGCGTAAGTTTTGATTTTCTTTTACATACAATACTGTGAATAAAGTCGTGTTACTAATTATACATTTTATCTTGAATATGTTTTCCCTTAAAATATTTGATGTGCAGGAATACGTTTTTTACTGTTTTTATAAGAGATTTAAATCCGGGTAGATGCCGGAGTGGGATAGTTGCCTCGATTTTGATTATTCTTATGTTTGGGACGTACTTTAATTGTAAGGGTACTTATTAAACACCGAAGTGAAATAAAAACTATCAGCATTGAGGTACAGTCTTCGCCGTTGCGAGGGAGTCGATAGGTGTTGACAGTATATTGGTCAACTACTTATATTGAATATTTTTAATCTCACTTTTTTTTCTTTGCTTGCATTATATCTAAAATTGCATAGTTTATTGTATTTATATGGAACATGCTCAAGATCTACATTTTTTGTTACGCAAAATTTCATATGTTATTAGAGTTTACCTAGTCTACTATGGCTCTCGATTCTGCTCACGCTTAGAAGCTGTACAATAAAAAAAGTTTCATTCAACTCTGTCCAGTATTTCAGAAGACATTTGTTTACAAATACACAGACAATAAAAAAAATAATGTCTTATTACTATTTTTTCCTTACCTTATATTTACTGTTCCATTATAATAAAGATAAACTTCTATACAAATTTCTAGATCTTTCTCTTCTAGAATTTTATATTTATGGTTAAAATGAAAAACATCTGAATATAGTTATGATAGTTATGTACGTATGCGAACGATACGTACTATTTTATTTGTACGTACAAACTCACAAATTTCGTATAATTATTTTAAAACATACGAAATAAACGTACAATAATCACGCAACAATATATCAAGTCACGAACAACCTTAATGTAATACACTAATTTAAATGAATATGAATGTCAACCGTTCGTTTGGCATCGACTGGAATAATAAATTATATTTTAACGATCCCTCACCAGTACCTGACACTTGTATGTTTTACAGCTCCTACAGTAAAAGTTAAGTGCATATATAATTATTTACCAGCCTCCTCTCCACGTTATATCAGTAAAAAAATACATTTTAATTTTTTGCAGCCAAATTGTATGGCGTCATTGCTATTTATTATACCGATGCTATCGAGCTGTCTGTCTGTAGATGCTATCACTGCACAATTTGGAAGTATATTGTAGGATGTCTCCATTCAGGGAAAAAATATTATATATATATACAATATATAATTTAATAGTAATACCTATTTGAGTGCTTTTGACCGTTGTAGACAATTTATTGTGCCCTAGAAAAAATGTAATTTGTAAGTAGGATTTGCTTAATTCAGTCTTTAAGAGTAAAGGGTAGGTACATTGTAGAGTCCATACAATGTACATTAAGGTTAAGCGAATATTTAACTTCATAGATTCTCGTAGCTCGTTATCTTAACATGCTACCATGGATTATCCTACATTATCCTTTTTGAAAATCCACTTTCTTGAGAAGTTAGAACATTATTCTATTAAAATGAGCTTTGAGAAACTCGAGCAACTTGGGGTTACAAAAACAGTAAAGTATAGGTTTTTGAAACAGATTTTGTATCAAGATTAAGGTAATTATTATAAAAGAAAATAAACAGCAATAGTTATATATTAGATTCTGATTATTAAAATTAAATAACATATAGTCCATATTATAGATGTAAATAATTCTTTGTCACTATTTCTATGCAAACTTGTGAATGTTATTGTGTTATAAATAAAAAATATGTGTTTAACCTCTGAGGTAAAACTGGTCAACTCAATTATGTAAGGACATTTATGTAGTTATATCTCGCGAGGCCTCGTTGCTCGTCTGGATGACATTTGATGTGATACAGCCCCAGATATGCTTGCTTCATATTATGACAAGTTTATTCCCAAGCGTTACACTGCCACATTTTGTATATCTCAGAGGCTATTGTGGAGCAGGGCACACGGGTATGTCTGTATACACGACAGGTTCTGGGTTCGATACCCACTCGAGGGAAATGAAATAATATATTCATTTTTTCGCTCTGGTGTCGAGTAAAGCGCAGCGTTAAGCTCTGACCCAACACACAATGCCTCCGGAATTCGGCGAAAAGTGAGAAGCGGTGTCTTAACACTATCTTTGTCACTACTTTTGTCCTAATGGATTTAGTACTTACGATAAAACTATATTTCACATATAACGAGCAATCGGAACTAATTAAAACAGAAGCGTAAGAAATCTTCAGCAATGTGCAAAACAAGGAAATTTTATTTACAAGTTTCTAACAAAATAAAATATCATTCATGTATTTATTTTATTATTGTATAGATATTATGTGTTAATAAACGATTTATTACACTCAATCATACTTTACCAATAAATCATTTTACCAAGCAATCAAACTCAATTCTAGAATACAACATTTTTTCTAATATATATCTTTTTGTTTTTAATATTAAGCATAAATTTCGTGTTTTTACATGTCGTACTATATTATGCAGTGCTCTAGGTACAAAATAAACGTCTTCCTCATCAAACGCGGCTTGGACGTTGCGTTGAGAGTTGGCCAAATAAATAATGTTTTTATTACACACTCAGCCCGCCACGCTCGCCGCCGCTGACGTCTGACGTAACGCCTGCTTCCACGGTGCACAGCCTACACTCGCCCATTTGTCACAGCTCGATGTACAACTGTACATTCTCAAATACGAAAACAGATAAAATCTCTACGTTGATATATTTCATTGAACTATTTTCTTCCATCCGTCACTCGATCTCCACGTGAATGTTTCTAATCAATAAAAGAGGCCGAAAAGTTATTCAATACAACTCTGTTTTTAGAAAAAATATTTGTACGTCCAGTCCTGTAATTAGCAGCTAATTATGTAGGTCTCACATAAAGACAGAAAATTATCAACATGTTTATACATATGACATAAAGTTTTCCATCATTCGATATCCGTAGCAGAGAAAGTTCGTGTGTACGATAATTTAAATGTGTTTTTTTTCTGCTTCACGCTTTATCCAGCAATTAACAGAATAGGCAATACGTTTGCCATTATCCACCGAATAATCGAAATAATACGAGTTGAGTAGCGAAACTCAACGCCGCGCTCTGTCTTGTGACCAGTGCGAAGAAATAAGAATATTAAATACATCATTCCCATGAGTGAGGACCGAATCTACAACAGTCACGTTTACATCCACATGATTAGGCCACTGCCCAAACAAAACTCGTGAAAATATATGCCTATCCAATTTCTTCTGTTCAGTTCTTAATTTATGGCGTTTCGACGGTGCCAATCCAATTTCATAGTACCTATCCTATTATTTAATTGACACTACTGCCAAGAAAAGAAGTGATGTTTTTTCTTTCTTGATGGGCTTACTCAATTTGCTATATGTTATATAACGTCAGGGAAGCAATCACAAAAGTCCACTTTTATTCTCTATGGAATGGGGCTTTTATCCTCGATTACCTCTAATTAAGGTTCACAAACTAATCACTTTAATTTCTTAGGTAATGAAAACGAATGGGTAACAACTTAAATTTTAAAAATAAATGTTACCATTATGTATTATCAGCATAATCATACAGATCCTTCTTTAATAGATTTCTCGTCTCGTATTTAAGAAAACCAATATCGTCACAAGTGGCTGCTCTAATAAATTGAATATGTAATGCTATTAATTTCCGGCGAGCACAATTACCGTTTAAAGTAATATAATAAGAAGATAATGGTCGCTCCTCCAGGGAGGAAAACAACCGTTGTCCCCCGTCCTATAAATAATATAGAGTTTCAGCTTTGTAGGTCACCGAACGAGTGGATTGTTCGGGTCGTGTGTACTTACTTACTCTTTTCTAGGGGCATCGAGTACCCGACTCCGTGTCAAAGTATTGCTATGCATATGTTAATGTTTTTTTTAGAAACAGATCTAGTACTAAAAACTGATGTAGAACAGATAACAAATGGTTGTATTTTTTATGGTAATGAGTTATAAGATTTTGTACTTTCATTTTGAAATAAAATATATAAAATACTTAAAATATAATAATAGTAAGATATAAATATTATAGATAAGAATCACGAAATATTATAATTTAATTATTTGTATGCAGTTTTATATGTTACCTTTATAATTATTATGTAAGGACTTATTGCGTTTTTCAATTCAGATAAATATTTGCAGGTTAATTGTTTAAGCTTAACAGTAATTTAAGCTTAAGCTTAACAGTAAGTTGATGTAATTTTATATTTCTTTATTATTTTTTGTACGACAATTTGCTTATAATATAATAAATTAATATCATAATTAATTTATGGTACAAAAATTATATTTATTTCTTTATTTTATCCTTTATTTAACAACGCTAATAAAATTCATAATAAAGCGATGACAAACGATGGTACTATTTTACTGTTATTAATAACCAACAAAGACTAGGTCTCATTTTTGCTTATCAGCCTTTGCAGTATGAAGGCCTGTTATAGTTATCAAGGTGCAATTGTTATCAGGTGGTCTAGCTAAATTCAAGGCCAAAGTTTATCTTAAGAGGGCATTTTACTTTTCTGATTAATTTTACAATGAAACGAAATAATTCTCAAAGCGTGATTCATATAAAAGAAACCTATTGTTCAAATGCTTCTTGAATAAAATGGGTTAAAAACTTACTGCAATCTACCCATGCCCACTACAGAGATGTCCATTGATATTTGAAGATTATTTTATATTTTTGACGTGGACGTCATTTAATTAAAGAAAAAAATTAATAACGATCGCGATAAATCAAGCACATTGTTTTTATAAATATAACTTCGTAGAGTCGATTACGAGTAATTGACTCTACGAAGTTTTTCTTTTTACGAAGATTTTCTTAGAATCATGAAATCCAGATACTAATATCAAATATCTTTTTAATTATGTAAACGTCAGGAGACTTACTTTGTTAACATTTTTAATTTTCATAAGATGCTGAATGTATCATGACGTGACATATTATTTTGGTTTTTATATTTATTATTAAAAAAAATCAGCTTACTGCATACAGCAGGGTAGGCAGAGGGAACCTAGTGTTAAGACATTCCGTTCCCCACTTTCTGCCGAATTCTGGAGGCATTGCATGTTAGTGACAGAACTCAACGCCGCGCGTTGCCTCCATACCAGAGTGAAGAAATGAAAATATAAACGTAAATAAATATTTCACTTCCTCGAGTGGGGATCGAACCCACCATTGCGCATTGTACCGCTGCGCCACGACGGGCTCATATTTATTATAAAGTTTTATACAAAACGATTTATATTCTGCAAGATTCTTAAGAGGCTATTTATTACAATCATCCATAAAAAATGTAAATGATTGCGAATATACATTTCTTTGATACGCTGCAATATATCCGGAGTATTTGAAATACGCGTGTTGTATTTTACTGAGATCGTGGGCGGTATTTATTGCTGACTGCACTGACTGTTTGAAAAGTTTCACGAGTCTCTACGAAACTGTTGAACAAATTCCTTTTTCACATTTCCATTTCAAAGCTCCTCGCTATAACGAAGCTGACAGTTATGAAATCTAAGAGAAAAATGAGCAGCTTTTGAGATATTATTAAATTCTTAAAAAGCAGATTTTGGTAAAATAGCTTCTTTGTCCCTTATTATCTTATACCTACTGTTGATACGGGTTTGCTTTGTAAATTCTTTGGAGTAAATAAATCTTTCTATTTACTATTATAAGCCACCCACCAGCGGCGGCTTCGCCCGCTTGTACTACGCTATTATTTATTTACTGGTCTAAATTATTTTTGTTATCAAATAACATTATGGGTTAACAGGCAATATTTTTACATTGAAAACTAAAGTTTCAGCCATTTTATTAATTTTTTATATCAATTTTGTCGAATTAAGTACTTTAAATTGACATAACTTTTTATTTATGTACCGATTTATATAAAACAAACACTAAATGTTAAGCTGTTTATGAGATAAGCGTGCACAAACAAATAGACATAAATTTTTTAAACCGTTGTTTTTGACATTGATAAATTATCCAAGTACCTAATAGTTTATATCATTTATCTTCCATGCACAGACAGCGATCAGTTAGAATTTTATTATATGTATAGATTTATTTTTCGCACTACGTTGGCA
>DWGR01004051.1:0-11519 GCA_018247715.1 Heliconius burneyi | reverse complement strand
TATATTGCGTTTTTGGTATGTGGTGATTGTAATGGAGATCTAAACGATTTCTTTTTAAGGCTATATAAGATTAACGAATTCTTTTTAATCAATTGTGATCAATTATAATCTGATACAACTGATTTTTAACATTAAATATAATATTAGTTATAACGCATAGTAAATGTCAAGTTTTATTCGTTTGTATAAATACAAAAAGTATTCATGGTAATAAATTAAAATTTGTAAACTTACAACTCATTTGCGATTTTTATATTGGGATTTTAAAAGGAACCTTAATTTAAATTCACCTAATTCTATTAAAAGAATCCTTATTCAAGAAACAATAAATGATTTATAACATTATGCGCAGGGAGACAAAGTGTGCCTGTAAAATCGACTGGTTGTAGGTTCGATCCCTCGACCAGTGGGTTTTCCATATTTATATTTCTTTTTCTTTCTGTTTTTCCTGCAGAGTGCAGGAAACAGCCTGAACCTGATTTTTTTATTAAGATTAAATAACAAAAGCCATATACGAGTATACCTACTATGTCAATTTGAAAACAAAATTTAGCATGAGTATTAATTCCATGAAGCAAATATCCAGGAAGTCAACCCGACTCGCTACACTCACCACTCAACTTGGTAATTCATTTCACAATGTTATTTACACACGAACAAAATTTTCTCTCATAAATTAGAAGACGGCTGAGCAAGTAATCGTAAATCTATCTCTGGCACAGTGTTCTTATTTTAGTTGTTTGAATGGCGTATTGAGTTTCGGTGTGGGACACTGGGAGCTTAGACGATTTTATTTTATTTATAATATTATAATAATTAGTAGCGTATATATAAATAGCCCATAATTTATTTTTCAGTACAGATTGTTAGAAAGTGACAATTACTATTTCAATGAAATAACATTCAGAACACATATTTTTAAGATTATTAATTGTTTGAAATTATTAATTAATTAAATTTTCCTATTATTTATTAATTGTAGTTTTAAAGTGATTATATAAAGCCATTGTGGCTCAGTGGCAAAAGCGTGTGGATTCTATTCCAACTTAAAGGAATGAATAATTATTTATTGATAGTTTCATATCCTCACTCTGTTAACAAGGCAAGACGCAGCTTTGAGTTCCACCACACGACACGCAATGCCTTATATTAATGCCTAGTTTCCCTTTGTCTATCCTGCTATAGGGCGCTATCCTGATACAGCGGGTATGTGGCAAAAAAAAAGAAAGACACATAATAGCCATAGATTGACTGTTAGAGTACGCCAGTGGGCGAGGTTTATTAAAAAACTAAACAAATCAAACCACTGAGTCCTCCACGCGGTGTACCGTGCACCAGCGTTTGATGCACTTTTTCTAAACAGCTGAAACGTGAAAATTCCACAGAGACAAAAATAGGTACAAAAATTGCGACTCTTCCAAATAAAAGCGAAAAACCTCATGCGAAAATAGAGAAAACTGTCGAAAATTCGACGGTGTTTGTTTTGTAATCGACACACACTGAATAAAACTTTGTATACAAGACTTTTTTTGAATAAAACATTATATTTATAGTGCAGTACCCAGCGCGCGGAGGATACAAAAATATAATAGTTGAACATTTGCTGTTGGCAACTACACTATCACAGACGTTATAATATTTTGAAGTTAATTAAAATTTATATCATTTCGTAAGCCTTTGTACTCGTAATATCGCGGGCGAAACCGCGTTCGGATCGCTAGTGTATAATAATTTTCCCAAATGACAATCGAGCTTACATTCATTTTGCGCAGCAATTAATAACTTGTAAGTCTTATATCCATAGATCAGTTGTGGCTCAGGGGCTCACGCGTGTGACTTCAAGCGCGACTGGTTGCGAGTTCTATCCTCACTCGAGCCAGTCAACACGCAATGCCTGCAGAATGCCAATACTTGGTTCCCTTTGCCTATCCTGCTAAATGCGGGATACATCGTGCAGTTGTAAAAAAACTTTTATATGAAACATGATAGTACCTATACATGATTAAAAACCCTTCCCCATAATGCTCCTTTGTATGCACTAATCTCCTTACGTCGTACAAAACAAAGCGGTCCGTACCATTCAGCAGTAGAATAATGGTTCTATCAATATATGACTTCAACTGGAAGCTCGGTGATATCTGAGCTTACTCATGTCATTTAGTCTGTATAGTAGAGTTTGTTTGCTCAAATTAATAGTTATAAATTCCAATTTGTGATTATTGTTATCTTTTTGAGGCCGTCGCGTCATGGCGCAGCACCACAGTGTTCAGTTCTAAAATTGACGGTTTTGGGTTCGATTCCACTCTGAGAAACGATTTATTTACGTTTCCTCGCTCTGGTAACAAGACAAAGCGCAATCATGAACTTCGCCCCTCAACACGGAATATGAGAATCGAGTGGAAAGTGGTCCCCACTACTCCTCCGTGTGCGAGAGGGAGAGAGAGAATGTAAAGCTGACAAAAAAAATCATTTAAAATATATAAAATTATAAAAAATCAAAGTTGTTATTATACTATATATTGTAACATAACAATTTTAAGTTCCTGTTCATTTGACCTCAATAAGCCGCAATAAAACCAAGCAACGGTGCAATATTATTACGAGTGGGAGAGTCACGCCGCCAGCAATGGCGACACGCATGGGCAGACTCGACCGGATCATTACCACCCCCGGCATTTAAAACTGGCGTGAAGTAGTGGCTTTATGCCACTGCGTTTCGCATTAGGTCATGCCGGGCTCCGGTGCCCAACCGCCTGAAAAGCTGGCAATGCACCAGTAGCTCCTCTGGTGTTACGCGGTATCGTGGTTGGGGGTGATCACTTACTATCAGGTGACCCGTACGCTCGTTTGCCATGCTTTTACCATAAAAAAAAATGTTACATACGACGATGTATTAATAAAGCAGTGTCTTCAAACTTTATCGACTATCGACACCTGGAGGTCCATTTGGCTGAATGCCCAACTCTTTAATCCATTCTGTCCACTAAAGAAGAGTTTCTGCCGACAACCCGATAGTAATTGCCGAAGTAGAATCTGGACCCTCAATTTACGCCCTAAGGCCTTGGATTTGTTATGTTTATATGTAATAATGTCCATTCGAATTTAATGTTAAAATTTTCAGTGTAGTTGTTTTGTACCTTATTTAAAAGTATGCTAGGCCTAAAACAAGTATTATAATAGAAACATTAAGGTTAACCTATTTAGCAATTTTTTGGAGGAATGGAATTTGAAAATTAGTATGAAAATTTGTAAGAGCATAGTGAAATCATTATTATTAGAGTAAAGTCAAAATATACTAAATCAGATGTTACTTTAGTTTTACTGTGATACGTCAAAGTTAAAATCAGCTAGATGATCTTCCCATGTAGAAGCAGAGTTGTTAACGAGTTCTAATGATCCTACTAATATTATGTTACATATGCATCTTGGCGCACTGGCACAAACGTGCAACTTTAAGCGCGACAGTTGAGCGCTCAATTCCCACTCAGGAAAACTAAATATTCATGTTTTTGCTCTGGTCACGAGGCAAAGCGCGGCTTTAAGTTCCGCCATTTAAAATGCAGAATTTCCCTCTACTTCGTCTTCTTCTAAATGCTCTGGCGATTTGGTACGGGCGACAGATAGATTAAGATAATTGATTTCCACTAGTATTAGATTAGTTATTTAATTGTTATATTTATACTTTTTGTATTAACATACATATTTATCGCTATTTAAATTTATAATTGGTTTACTTTAAGTAACACATATATGTACATTAAGATGTTTTTATTTGTCTATTATTTCTTCTACAAAATTTTTGAATGAACTTATAGAAACCGGGCTATTGCAAATTTCTATTATGTTATAATTTTTCTGTAATGGATATTGAATATTTTATCCTGTATCATGATTAAAAAAAATTGTGAAAAGACGTTTGTGTGTTAAAGGTTATTACCAAATTAATGATTTTATAAATGATAACACGCCTTGGGAATGAAATGCTCGCTCCAGTCTGTTTCAAAGGTATCATTGTCACAAATAATTAAATATTGTATAAAACTGACTTTAAAAAAAAACCCGCTGAGTTTCTTGCGCCGGACCGAATGCCTCAGACCTGAAAACAACTCAGGTCTGAGGCATTAACTTTAGTGAACTGGTGGTAGATTGTTTGACGTTCAAAAAATGAAGCTTGTAACTTTTTATTTTGAATAAAATTATTTGAATTTAAATTTCATTTTGAATTTGTTGCAATTTAGGGCAATCTTTAATAAGATAATTCAAAGATGATTTAGGCTCTGGGTGGAAACGCCATCACATGGTCAGTTGTCTGTGGTTTTTATTTTATAACGATATAGATGTTCTAAGTGGTATCCATGCCCAGTAAGTATTTGGGTTATTGCGAACGAATATTTAAAGTGACCCATGACTTTATGTATTATCTCAGCAGTGGGGAGTAGAGACTTCGTGCACTGTCCTGTGGTAGAGTTAGAATATATGTAGCTTCAACCATACTAGCTTCCTTTAGACTTTGTCTCAAAGTATCTTAATACAACGTTCTCTCTGTCTACTCTGCTGTAGGCGAGATACGGCGTGAACCATTATTAATATTACAAATATATATTTAAGCGTTTAGGTAGGATGGACCAATGAAAGACATACAGATACTACCAGAACTTTAATGACCACCAATAACAAATATAGGAAATTTCTTGTCCAAATATATTTTAGATATTTTAACTTTTACTCCTGTATCCGCATAATTAATATAAGGCTAAAAGAACTTGATGACAGTCTCTGACAACATAGTAAGTGAGAGTACTTTCCGTCTCTTCAAGTATTGCTACGAGAAGGTAGCGAAACTCAGGTGTCATTGTCGCATTTAGCAGAACCACCCGTGTTCAATCATACGTTGATAAAATATGACGTCAAAATTACACAAACAAGATTATTTTTCAATAGAACCAAATTCAATAAGTCTTTAAGCGTTATAAAAGACGTTTGCTTGTTACCATGCAATCGTTCGTTCACCGATACACATTCGTTTTTACGGACGTTTATTACTGCCGGCGTCGTGCGTCGCTCGTTTCTTTATTCATTCATTCGCTCGCTCCATCGGTTATGAAATTCCAATATGGCGGCCTATTAATAATTGACACAAAAGCTTCGGGTGCGTAAAGTGATTTGCATCGCGTTAGCGACAGAGTTATGGATCGGATACAACAGATACCTACCGAATCCAATTGGGACGCTCATAAGCTTACGATGAATAGCGTTGAATTTATTGTTTTCTGATTGTCCAACAATACGTATACGTTGATTAAAAAGTTCATATTATTTTATATAAACTTTGCTTCTTCACTTAAAGTCTTCAAAGTTTAGACTCAATATTAAATTAAGTAATTATATTTTTAGTACATTCGATAAGAATCTATTGAAATTAGCGTTTTAATATCAAACTATAACAAAAAAAAGGTTAATAACATAATTATGAATCTGTAATCCTTATTAATATATCTATTTAAACTTTATAAAATTGAAATAATCTTATTAGATTAGAATTAAAGCTCGGCTTCACCCGCAATATTACACGAAGTTTATTTTGAGTCAAATTTTCTTTGAAATAACTACAAAGACGCAGCTCTCAAAGCACTTCTCTGTATAATCACATTTCTTATCCCAAACAAACACCCCTAACTCTGTCAACAATGGCCGAAGCGACAATCTCTTGAAACTTATATTTTTATTGGTAACTACGAATAGTCCTGCGTATAGAATGAGAAGTCAGTCCCACGCTCAGCCTTTGTCTATGTTATTATAAATTTGTGTCTTATTTGTAAATTACAATATTTTATTATTTAAAATATGAATTCGTCGTGTCGTGTTGGAGGGTAAGCATTGTAGTGCCGGCGGTCCCGTTCCATACGTGAAGTAATACTTTCAATACTAAACTGTTAGTTTCTTTAGTTCGTAAATAATAATTTTGTTATATTAAAGTAACAAACACTGAACAGTTTGCAGTAGTAGATTACGTCACTAGTCTATTATTTCTTGTACTATGAATACTTCATCCCCAGAAGTAAACGAAGATGGTCATACCGCACAGCCATCGATGAAGCCGTCACATCTATATTCTGCATTCTCGATATCTTCTTTAAAGCAAACCATTATTTTTAATACGTCTTTATTTGTAAATTCTTAAACAGGTAGGTTATAAAGATTTTCTAAATATTTATATAAAAAAGATATACATATTTAGGGAATCATTATTATACATTATTGTTCCCCACTCGAGGAAGTGAAATATTTATTTACGTTAATATTTCCATTTCTTCGCTCTGGTATCGAGGTAAAGCGCGGCGTTGAATTCTGCCACCCAACACGCAATGCCTCCAAAATTCGGCAGAAAGTAGGGAACGGAGTGCTTTAACACTAAGTTCTCTCTGCCTATAATGCTATGTATGCGGGATACAGCGTGAAGCTGATTTTTTTAAAAATTATTATACAAGTTACCAAAATTATATTTTACCCTGATATCTAAAACCTGACGGTTAAAAGCAAACAACTAACTCGCAAACTTTGAGAAATATTTAGTCTTCAACGAGATTTGTTCAAAATGTAATATATGAACTTCTTATGATATCAATTCAAACTTTACATATAAAAATTATAATTTGTTTATGTATATAATAGTTACGAAAGATTCTTTGGTGCACATTTTAGACCAAACGTGGTATTAACGCACAGACCGTATTGATTGGTAGCTTTTGATGGACGTCAATAATAAATTACGTAGAGATTGACTTTTGCACATTCGTTCAAAGTTGGTGAATCGATTCCCACTAGAGGAAATAAAGTATTTAATATTTTCATATTGTCACGTTGGTAACAACATTCGGCGGAAAGTGAGGAACGGAGTGTCTTATCATAAGGTTCTCAGGTTCCATCTGTCTCTTCTTTGTGCTTTGTGCGGGACACAGATAATATATGCAATTGTAAAAAAACTCCTATTTTGATATGATTGAAGTCTAATAACTTCAATAATATCAAAATAGAATATTTTAATAGGATTTTTTTGACGGTGGGTTATTTAATATCCTGTTCTGAACTCCACTGCTGTGAGCTAAATAAGGCGACGCTCTACATAATAGAGGCGTATTCAATTCATCTAGGGCGAACAAATATGCAACATGGCGGAAATTAGCTCTTATTTTCTCATTGAAACCTTACTTAATTTTCTCTTCACTCGATACGATTGCGTTTTCATATTTTTTTAATACGTAAAGTATTTCATACATATGTATGGATGTCTTGTTCTAGTTATAGATACTGTTTAAATATTTGTTTGTACGTCTTGAAAAGCAATCGATTTATTTTATTTTTGCATATTTTGTATACTCAAAATTATACTAATAGTATACATGTACGTACTGATCTGTACGGCCTAGAGATATATTTTTTTGAAAACATTAAGTCGCTCGAGACCAAACTCTGTGAAGTTTAGAATTGAATAGCTGTGGTAGCTTTACACTGTATTCCATAAAAACACACTTTTCGCACAAAATTTTAGATATCACGCGTTGTAGGTACAATAGATTATGAGATTTAAGGCATTTATACTTATTTTAAATCTTAAAACAAAATTAAAATATAACATTCTATTTGAAAATTGAATCTACATCCATCGCCATATATTACACTAACCAGATGTGTTACGAAATAAAGAAAATGTCATAAATATTACAATTAGCTGAAACATTATATATAAGTGAATACAACATATTTCGTACAACATGAAAACCACGGCGTCCCCAAAATGAGCCTCGATGCATATTTCATCTGAACTGCGAGTCCCGGCTATCATACAAATCTGATCAATTAATTAATTAATATGACCACAGTGATGCCAATTACGAGGCACGAATGCGTCTAATTGACGAGTATTGGTGCAGCGTGATATCGGTTACGGCCACCTGCAAGTGTATATGAGGTTTGTGATGAGTGGCTTTGGTATTGAAGATCATGGATGCTGTAGTAGTATATTTGAGTGAACGTCGTGGTTACAAGTTCAAATGCTCGTACCTCGGTGGAAATTTATTTTGTATTTAACTTCGGGATTTATTCATGTTTCATTTGTTAAAGTTTTACAGTAGTTTCATTAGGTTCGTGCGTTGCGTGTTGAGTGGTGGAATTTGAAGCTTCGAATTAACTCAACACTAGGCCAAAAAATATAAACAATATATTAAATATTTCATTTTGTCGACTAGGAGCCGAACCCACAACCTATCGTGTTTGCAGTGCCCCTCGGCCATGACTGGCCTTTAAGAGCTGCATCTGTGTTGAGAACAAACTTATAGGTATATTAATGTGTTTATAATATATTTCTTTCCTTGTTTCTTCAAATACCAGAATATACACAAATGTGGTTATAATACCTAAAGTACGTAGCTTATACCGCCGTCTTGACTAATTAAGGCTATTGACTATTAAACTAAGGAACAGCCAATCAATCTCAATGTCCATTTGAGTCTACCGAGCCAGTAATAATTATTATTTAGAATATATATTATATTATTGAAATAAGAAAAATAATATAAATACTAAATGTCACATAAAAAATTGAGACCGTCGTGGCGCAGAGGCACAAGCATGTGACTGTTACGCGACTGTTGTGGGTTCGATGCCCACTTTGGAGTTTCCCACTGATAAGTGTACACAAGGCATTCCTCTGCCATCGCCAACCCTTCACATCCTTTTGGTACCAAGACAAAAGCACGGCGTTGAGTACCGCTAATCAGCACGCAATGCCTCGAAAATTCGACTGAATGTGAGAAATGGGACTTCGTAACGCTAGATTCCCTCTGCCTGCCCAACTAAATACGGGACACAGTGGAAAGTTAAAAAAAGTAAAAAAAAATCATTAAAAAAACCGAAATCCTTTTCACCTGAACTTCTATTTTGCAGGATCACGTTTTAATTTTCAGATGTTCCTTACAAAATTATTTCCAGTAATAACAAGCAGCGGAAAACGACTTAAAAACTTTTTGTTGTTCGTATTTAAAGCCTCAATAAGATTTACAACATCTTTGCGTTTCCCTTCTACGGTTCAATGTGATGCAAAATATTTGAATTGAAACTGAGATTCATTTGTTAAAACTTTTTGTAAAATAATTTTGTTGTATGAATAAAAGATATTTTTTTATATTTACGAATGAATGCGGCATTTCTCTTCACATCTGAAGGAGCCTAGTGACTTTTTGTCTTCCAGTAGCTGACATTGTAAACGTTGTAAATCACTGTAAACGTTATGTTGTTGATTGTGGGTTATGAGTTCGATTCTCATTTGAAGTAATAATATGTCTAATTTTACTTTTAAAAAAAATCTTCGCCCGATAACAAAGCATAGCGAGTACTTGACTTACGCCATTCAACACGTAGAAATCTGGAGGCAATGCCTGCATTCATGTAAGAAAAGGGAAAAAGTAAAGAGATAAACAAGGTATCGAAACAACATATTATATTTGTTTTACCCCAAACGCATTTTTGAACTTACAACATGCACGCACCACAGCGTTGTACTACACCATTATACTTGTAAAGACAAATAAACTACATCAAACGATGTGTGATCTAAGTCAATGCTAATACTGTTAATTGAATACATGACTTATACATTCACTATCAGATATTCAAACTAAGATCTCAAATATCGACGTCGGCGTCGTGCAATCTTAGTATAAACTTAGCTCAGCTAAGTTGGTTTATTTTTATGGTAAAAGCATGGCAAACGAGCGTACGGGTTGCCACCTTTTGGGGTGGCTTGGCCCCGGAGCCCGGCATTACCTAATGCGAAACGTAGTGGCATAAAGCCACTACTTCACGCCGGTTTTAAATGCCGGGGGTGCAAAGCAAAACCTGGAAACCTAGTGTTAAGTCACTCCGTTCTCATGAAGAAACTTCTGTTGCCCACTTTCCGCCGAGTTGAGTCGTGGGGCTTAAAGCCGCACGTCGTCTCGAGGAACTAATAATATGTTTTATTTCGTCGAGTGGAAATCGAACTCAGAACCTGTCACGTTTATAGTCACTCATTTGTACCCTGCTACGACTATCCTCAATCATATTTATTTTCATTTTCCGACTCTGATAAACAAAACGCACCATTCAGTTGTACCATTTAACATGCTTTGTCTCGACAATTGTGAAGAAATTGGGGAATGGAGTGTCTTAGCACTAAGATCCATACTACGTTAAATTTAAAAATTGTATACATACATGAACCCAAATTATTAATAGCAATGCCAGTGCTCAATATCCGTACTACATGTCTCAATTAAGCAACGCTACACCAGGCTAATAAAAGTTTACCACGATCTCCATTCTCTTCAAAACTACAACTACTACAGTAGTTACAATTACTACATATTCAAAACTACACTCCATTATGTAGAAATATGGCAACCAGTCACTTTTACAAAGGATTTATACGAGAACTATTATTTCAAACAATACGTAGATAACGAATATCGTAAGTTTGACTTGTAGTACCCTATAAGTGACGCCACTTGGCGCCGTTCCCAGCATTCATTCAACCAATCCCCTAAAGAAGAGGTTCAGTGACAGGCCGTTAATAACTGCCAATATGAGAATATATGGATATCAGTTTACACGTTAGCGCGTTTTGATGCAAAGGTGTAATAGAATCAACATTTATTGTATTTGTTAAACATAGTTTGATAATTGAATTATATTTTTAAATGCTGGGCTGACAATTAAATATTTATTTAAATAAATAACTTGTTTAATTTCATAGGGAGAATGAAAAGGGCAGGAATTGTAATAAATTTTAAGTTTATTTACATAAAGTTCAGTCTGTGACATGTTTGTAATATCAATAATATTTATTATTTAATTACAAACGAATATGTAAAGCGAATTAGCATGTTGTTTTTGTTTTCAAATAAAGTAAGCTATACACATTGTAAAATTTGATAACAGGCCTAAATCTAAACTATAATAGACTATAACTACAAAATCCGTGCTATAGCTTAAATAAAATACATAACAATTTACAAAAGCAATATAAGCCTTGATATGAAGTCTTGTGATGACCACTTCCGAGAGGATTGCAGTATAGTTGTTCCGTCACGCAAAAGATAAGTTTTGCGAACTAATTTGCAATTACTTAAACATGATGAGGATCATAACGATGTCTGTGATTTTTCTCTTAGGAGTTCCATATGAATTTCGAAAAAGTACAATATTGTATGTAAAATATTAGTATGTAGTAAAATATTTGACTGAACTTATGGTAGCCAATATTTGCTAAAATATTTTGGACCATCTCTCAAAGGTGAAATATATTAACTATTACTTATTTAATGAACACCCGATGCATTAGACGTGACTTCAAAGCGCTCGTAGCGTATTAACTGGTGAACATTGGAATTTAGAATATATTTCATAATTTAATTTTGGCTCGCAATATATTATATTATAGATATAATTTATATTTATTTTTATTAAGCAGACATTGTAAGTGG
>DWGR01004050.1:0-11521 GCA_018247715.1 Heliconius burneyi | reverse complement strand
AGTACCTAGTGTTACGAGTTCGATCTTTATAAAGAACCTCGTAATGTCTAATTTTGTATCCCGCACAGAGCTGGTTAGGAAGAGGGAACCTGGGATCCTACTGTTAAATCACCGTTCCCATTAAGACATTTCTATTCTCCACTTTCCGCTGGATCTTAGGGACATTGCGTTTTCCTGACAGTTGATGATGGAACATCAACAGTCAGGAAACCCACTAGTTGACACTGGCTCTTTATATAATAGCAGTATATATCAGATAGGCCTATCGTATTGTATTAAATATGAAACATCATGGAGGCCAGTCGTGGCGCTAGTGACCAAGCATGGAACTGTAAATGCGACAGGTTTATAGCCTGTTACCTATAGGTAAGATTCTGGATCAACTGAATTATTTTATATTTTCATTTCATCCACCTGGTAACGAGATGAAGCGCGGCGTTGATCTCCGCCACCCAACACTCAATGCCGCAAATGGAAATATCTTAACCAAGAACAAAGTGTCCTAACACTAGATTCCCAGGCTCCCTCAGTCTACCTTTCTGAGTACGGAATACAGCATCAATTTTAAAATATATATTCTATAGAATTCACATTCCGAATGTATTTTCATTAAAATTTCCAAAAAGGTTGGAATGCTGAAAGTCAAGTACCGTCACTTACGTCAGTATTGTCACGTCCTGCCTCTACACTACCGTGTTCAAGTACTGGAACTCATGTAGCTTTGTGAAATTAGTTAGGCAAATAGCGCTTTACATAAAACTTATATCACAGCTATGTCTCATAATAATTCATTTTAGGGTTCCGTACATCAAAAGGTAAAAACGAAACCTTTATAGGATTACTTTGGTATCTCGCGTATTTCAAATTGCAATTTATATTAAATAATAATAAGGTATATTGTCTGCCTCTCCGTCAAAGCTTAGGAAAAAACAATAACGCGATAATTTATAGGTGTTTCGTAAAAAAGTAAATCTTCTTCTCATTTTGCTGGCAGCTGTGACACAGTTTATACTTTTTTTATGGGAAAAGACATGGCAAACGAGCGTACGGGTCACCTGATGGTCAGTGATCACCGCCGCCCATGACACCGCGTAACACCAGAGGAGCTACTGGTGCGTTGCCAGCTTTGATGGCTGGGCGCCGGAGCCCGGCATTACCTAATGCGAAACGCAGTGGCATAAAGCCATTACTTCACGCCGGTTTTAAATGCCGGGGGTGGTAATGATCCGGTCGAGTCTGACCATGCGTGTAGCTATTGCTGGGGACGTGACTCTCCAACTTGTACCTTAGTCGCCTCTTACGACACCACCAGTACCAGCGTGATCCTATTCTAAGCCGGGAACACACGGCAAGAAATTTAGACTAGTACGGCTGCCAACGCTCACCTCTACTAAATCGTTGTCTTGTTTTTGTATATTTCAACTAAATTAGAGTATATTAATAACATTTAATAACTCAATAAAGCATTTTTATTATTATTATTTTATTAATCTATGACTACTTCAATCCCATAAGATTACTTATTTCATTCAACATGAGTGTTGGTATATACCCGCAAACTTAAGTTTATCAACTTTTATAAGTTGTTACACTTTTACAACTTTTGTAAGTTGTTGTACTTTTGTACTTTCCGTTGACCGTCAATACTGAAATTGGTACGGAATCCTCGGTGGGTGATTCAGACTCGCTCTTGACCGATTTTTATAGATACAACTTTAGTGTGAACTTTAGTGTAAATTTTAACTGTAGGTTAATATTATTTTATTTTCAAAATCTGAAGATTGTATCTGCCTATTTTGAATTGTAACTATAACTTTAATTATTTATAAATAATTTACAAGGCCGTCGTGGCGCAGCGGCACAAGGTGTGACTGCAACGCGACGGTTGTGGGTTCGATCCCCACTCGAGGAAGTGAAATATTTATTTACATTTATATTTCCATTTCTTCGCTCTGGTGTCGAGGCAAAGCGCGGCGTTGAGTTCTATCATTCAACATGCAACGCCTCCAGAATTCGGCAGAAAGTGGGGAAAGGTGTGTCTTAATACTACGTTCCCTCTACCTACCCTACTGTGTGCGGGATACAGCGTGAAGCTGATTTAATTTTTTGATTTTAATTATTTATAAAAACAAAAAAAATAAAATTTGACTGAATAACCACAAATAAATTTTCAGGAAAATCTAATTTACATATTTTCATGAGCAATACTAGCGCGAATACCCCTTCGAGGCAGAAATAAATTTGAAAAATCTAGTAGAAAAGTGAAGTATGCCTTTATCAAAGGGTGGCTATTGTCCAGATAAAGGCGGCGTCTTAATGAAATAGTTCCGTGCCTTATCGGCCTATAGTGACTGATCACTCTCAATAACAGTATATGCTGTATTGGTTTCACATACTTAAGTATGTGCTATATATTAAATCAGTCCCATCAAATCAGTCCCTTTGGGGCATAGGGGCACAAAGGTGTGAATGTAACGCGACGGTTGTGAATTCGATCCCTGAAGGGGTGAGGGGAATGAATTATTTATTAATATTGTCATTACTTCGCTCTAGCACTAAGACAAAAGCCCAGCGTTAAGTTCCGCCACTCAACACGCATTACGTTGAAAAATTAAACGGAAAAAAAAGCAATGTCTTAACACTATCCCTCTGCCTACTCTACTGTGTGCAGAATACCATCAGACCTTATGCAAAGCCAAGTTTTTCATTCTATTCGCCATGACTCTACAAACCATTTCACAAACTACAGTCTACAGCTTAGTCAAAATGTGTGGCTTGGCCTTTTTGTTACTATACTTGTGCATAATATTAAAATAGAATAGATAACACTTAAGAGCACAAGCAAATGTAAATTAAATTAACATACTGTTGACATCATATCTACCAGGTTTTGTCCTGGATTAACCAAACCCAAGTTACTGGAGTTCAAAAAACAATTAAGCGTATAATATAAGCGATAAGCGAAATTAGATAACATGGAAGCGCAAGGGGGCATCCCCTTGCGCTTCGCTTAGCTCGTCTCGTCGGGGCTACTACCGTAGCCACTTATTGTACTGATATGTACATTATTATGACGAACCATTTCTAATATTTAACATTTTTAAAGTGTTATTCGACACAGAAAAATACTTATTTAGAAAACGTATAAAAACGTAGCGGGACTTGAACCCGCGTCTCCTGGAATCCCACGTGGTCGGTAAATAATAAATAAGTATTTAACCATCTGTTTTTTTTTAAATCTTGTTGTTCACTTCTTGTTTTTTTTTTCAAATAAAATAAAAAGACAACATTTTCTTCGCTTTGGTGTCGCGACTTTGAGTTCCGCCACCTAAAGATACTGCACTACCCACTTTCCATCGAATACTGAAAGAGTTGCGTGTTGAGTGGCGGAACTCAACACTGCGCTAAAAATAGTCAATATTTCTTTTCTCGAGTCGAACCCACAACCTGTCGCTTTAAGGTTAACACGCTTGTATCCCTGTGCCACGGCTGGCCTAATTCCTTTTAATATTCAATATACGAATAGACAGTGACAGATGTAAAAAATTTGTTAGGTAGGCAATAGGAACCAAATGTCAAAACACTGTTTCCACTCATTTTTTCAGTATATTACGGGAAAATTAAACATTTATGTTACTCATTTCCTCACTCTGGTAAGGAGTAAAGCGTGGCATTGAGTTCCGCCACTCTATACGCAATGCCTCCAGGATCCTGCAAAACGTGGGGATCGGAAATGTCTTAATGGAGAAAGGAGTATTTTACATTAGGTTCCTAGGTTCCCTACCCTACTAAGAGCGGCATTTTGCGTGTATCTAAAAAAATGTATAATCGATAAAAGGTAAAGAGTGTTTAAAATATAGGTTTGTTAATAGTTAACTGTGTACTTCAAATATTCACTGAAAAATAAAGTTATAAAGTTTCGTAAAAGATATTCAGTTTTATTCAGCGAACGCTCATCGTATCTGATTTTAATAAAATTCAAGACCAATTTCAACAACCCATCGTTCAACAAATTTAAAAAGTGTAATTTACATATTCATACAAATTACATTCAGTAAAAATAATAGTTATTTTTCTAGCGTCAGCTGTGACGTGGCGGGATTTAACGCCGCATTTTGCTCCGTTACCGGAGTAACGAAAAGAAAATATTAAATATTTGATACTACTGAGTGGGAATCGAACCAACAACAGTCGTTTTTACAGTTGCACGCTTGTGCACCACACCGCACTTAATAAAATAATATTTATAAATATATCAGACTGAGATCCAAGAGCTTCCAGACCTACGTTATTTCAACAAACGCTGTAAATTTGAGGATCAATAGCATAATATGTAGTTAAGACTGTATGCATACTCCCTAATTTGAAATTGGGGAACTTTCAGAGACAGTGCCAACTTAAGGTACACGTCCAGCTACGTTGAAGTGGAAACGCTCGTTTTCAAACATGTTGATAAGAATAAAGCAAGAGATGTATATTTATTATTACTAGATCCTTTACGTGGACCATTACTCCTGCCAGAAGTCCCAAATGTTGTTTAAGATTGGAGCAAATGACGTTTAACTATCAATCATTTAAATTTAAATATATTATTTACGGGTTATTTCAAGACATCTTAAAAGCACCCAGACCAATCTAATGGCTCAACAATTTTCACAGACAGAGATATACCGTTGTTTGGCGCTATCTCTGAATGTCCCCAACTTTGAAGTTAGTGAATAGGCGTTCTGTCAATTACATATCAGACTAGTCCTCAAAATTTCATCTTTGCTGAAATGACGTAGGTCTGGCGGCTCTGGGATCTTGAGATATACGTATATTCACATTTTTCTTATAAACGGTTTCGGCCCCGTGGTTAAATGTGTTCATATAACTAAGAATTAGGCGAAGCGAACCGCCCATTGATTAAATATTATCGCATTGAGTTCCGCCACTCAACTCAACTTTCTCCGCAACTCACTTTTTACTATTTTACAGTTAAGAAAGTAAATAACACTTTAGAGATTTTTCTAGTAATAAATGCTGTCCAAAGCACTTTTTATCTCCCAAGCTAGCCACATTCTCTAAAATCCAGCCAGCTTAATGAAATTAACAACTCGCTCGTAAATTAAACGTGCTTGGGAGATTTTGTTGATAACAACTATAGGATTAAGTTGTTTCTTTAAAAAAGCAAATCAGCTTCACGCTGTATCCCGCACACAGCAGAGTAGGTAGAGAGAACCTAGTGTTAAGACACTCCGTTCCCCACGTTCTGCTGTTTTACGAGTTATTGTGTGTAGAGCAGCGGAAGTCAACACCGGGCTTTTGCCTTGGTGCCAAGACTCGGTACCCATATAGATCTCCTTTTCTTTTGTGGGTGAATTCTAGAGCGACTCATCACTTAACATTTTACTTGGTTCTCATTTCACATTTATGTTTTTATGGGATTATTTGTATATGAAAAGTTCTTAAACCTACGCGCCTTTTTCTATTCTTCTGGACTTAACAAATCGATCGGCCAGACGAACGCTTGCATATGGCGTCACAATATTTTTTATGCATTTTATTACACGACAGACTTCTAACGTTCGTGCCTTCTTTCTTTGTTTTCTGGGGTTTCATCGATAAAACCTTTTTTTTCAGATGAAGAGATGTTATGAATTAACATTAAATTAAGTAAATTTATCGTGTTTTTTTTTGTGTATTCGAAAAAAATCACCTCATGTTATACTCCGTATATTGAGGCTGTCGTGGCTCAGATGCTCAAGCATGCGATTGTAAATACGACAGTCTTGAGTTCGATTCTCACTCAAAAATATTATTTTTTCGCCCTAGTAACAATTCAAAGTGCGGCGTTGAATTCCGCCACTTTACTCACAATGCCTAAAGAAATCGAGCAATTTAATGTGGAACGGAGTATCTTAACACTGGGTCCCCATGTTCCCACTGTCTAACCTGCTATGTGCAAGATCCTTATTATACTTAAACACGCTCAATCGCACCAACAAATGTCAATTATAAATAATTTCAAAGTAATATATTTAGTTCAAATAGCATTTTCTTTAATAATATTTCATATTCTCGATCAAGATTCACTTTACAAGTAAGGTTGACCTCTTTAATAGACGATCGAACTTACTCCAAACTTGTTAGACTGGAGCTTCATCGCTAGAATGTAAGCATCGGGTATATTGTTCTAAACTCTACTATGCCCTATAAACCACATAATATATTCAGAAAGTAATATAGAGCTTCTACAAATTTATAAAACTTTTGCTTAAAACCCTAAAATGTCTGGGTTCCGTACCTCAAAGGGTAAAAACGGTACCTTTATAGCATAACTTTATTGTCCGTCTGTCAAGATCATTTATCTCCAAATTGCGTGCAAGTATCAAGCTAAAATTAATATCATAAATTCACGACTATGGTCCCTTCGAATATAGATCGAAAAATGAAAAATCAAGTTTCTAAGTCAACTTAATCAAAAAATACAAGCATTTATGCATCGTTTCTGCTGCATTTTATGTGAAAATACTCGCTTAATTAAAACCTTTATACCTACGGCACAGTTAAAAAAAATCCAAAAATGCAAATTTATAGATATTTCATAGAAAAAAATAATACAAAAATTCATATTTGTAGTTATTTTTGTACAAAATGAGTGCATACGTCCGCAAACTTATGTTAGCGGCATGCCTGTGGCTTCGCCCGCTTAAACTACATGATCAAAATAAACATTTAATAAACAGAATTGACTGACAGTCATAATGTGTTGATGTCAATGACTAATTATATGTTAAATTATTGATTTGGGTGAGAATTTATAATATTCTTTGTAAAATAACTGTATTGATTGCATATTACAAAAAATATCCAAATCGAATCGAATAATCCAATATCGAAATCGAATCGAAAATAATTCATCGAATAAATAAATCGAATATCGAATTGAAAATATTTAATTGATAATCTCCTCCTTATTTTGTAAGTTGGTTAAAAATACAGATTGATCACAAACAAATACAAATTTATTATAAGTATAGTTATACTAGATATGAATCGTTTTACATTTGCATGCAAACTCATGCCTTGAGCTCATTCAAATGCCGATAACTTTTTGAATGAATTGATATTCACAGAACAAACTTTATAAGTTGAGTTAAAACAAAGCAATTGGTAAAAGTTTGAAGGAAATCGGTTCAGTACTTTTGAAGGTTAGCGTGACCATACATACAGACAGACAAGAAATTAAAAAAATATATTTTTGCTTTGTATTATTCTTTTAAGTGTCCCTCTATCCATTTCACTCAAAAATATTAAATGTACAGACCAAATATTTTTACTGATTAATTATATATAAAGATATAGATTGTATTAAAACAACTAATTTCAAAAAAATCTAATTTTGTACTGCACTCATGTATCATAAGCTTAAGTTGACACACTGTTATTAGTTATGCTTCCCGTTGCTAAAACTATAAAATTGTAAAATAAATCATGGAAAATTATCAGATTCACACTGCAACCCGCACACAGCAGTGTAGGCAGAGGGAACCTAGTGTTAAGACACTCCGGTTCCGCACTTTCCGCCGAGCTCTGAAGCAACTCAATGCAACGTTTTGCCTCGACACCATAGCGAAGAAATAAAAATATAAATTTAAAGAAATATTTCCTTTCCTCAAGTGGGGATTGAACCCACAATCAGTGAATTTTGCAGCACACTTTGTACCACTACGCCATGACTTCTGCCTTTCAAATTTTCCCTCAAATATTCAATTTATATAAAAATGATTTTGATTATTATTAAATCATGGAAATTTAAGGAAAAATTAATATAAGCCTTAAAGATTGAATTATCTATACATGTTACATAAAACCTATCAAGAAAAAACATTAAAACAAAACCAGAATAAACCTTTTAAGCATTAATCTAAATAAACAAATAAGCTCAATAATTTTAGTAGCTTTACGTATCTTTATCTTCATGAATCCCACTCACATCAAGATAGGCAAAGATAACCTGGTGTTGAGACATTTTCCTATTTTCCGCCACGTTTTGCCTCGACATCAGAGCAAAGAAATGGAAATGGGGATGGAACCCACAACCGTCGCGTTACAGTCACACCCTTGTGCTGCTGCGCCACGACGGCCTAAATTAATTTTATAAGATATAATAAATTTTGGACGTACGTCGGTTAGAAAAAACTTTATTTTAAAGAATTACACAAATGATGGTAATAAATTTCCATCTGTTAATTAACAAAGAAATTATACCAAGATGAAGGACTCCAGCTCAAAGGAAATCCCAACGGAACCAACAATGGTAGTAAGTCAAGAGACAACCTTAGGGAGAAGTCGCTAGCAAATATTCAATTTCCGATGCATTGGCTCTCACGGGATAAAACTAGATTTTACGGCTATCTTTGAGGCGATGGACGCGTCGGTTTCAAAATATATTCAATAAACTTGATCAATTTTTACCAATTTGTGGTGGGAAATGGTAAAATAAAATATTTTCTTTCTATTTACACGTACTCCTTCTCGTCTTCTACTAAATAAAGGAAAAGACTGAAAAATGTCATCTCGCCTTTGTGAAATGAATAATGGAAAGCTGATATTTTTTTAAGTGCATATAGCGATTTAGTAAAGCAAGTAGAGGGATGTTAAAAGACTCCGCTTGCCATTTTTCGCCTTTTTTGTTATCAGAGGGTAGAGGTAAAAATTACACAAGGGTGTTACTGTAACGCGACGGCTGCGAGTTTGATTCCCACTCGAGGGAATTAATAATTATTTCTTAATATTTCCATTTCTTCGCTCTAGCACCAAGCCAAAGCCTTGCGTTGAGTACCACCACTCAACACACAATGCCTCTATTCGGTGGAACATGGGGCGGAGTGTCTTAACACTAGTTTCCATGTACCCACCCTGCTGTATGCGGGGTACACTGAAGTCCATACTATACTCATATAAAAGGACTATCATATATTTTTTCTAAGCATAACAAAAGTACTGAGAATAATGTAGTCTTATAATCCTGTATTAATTATATGTTCTAGGAAAACTCTTAAAAGCTTGGAAAAGGTTCTTAACTTACTTATATATACCTTATTTTTTTATTCTAAATCCTACTCTCGGCTTCGCCCGCTTGAACTATATAATTATTAATTTACTAAATCTGTACAACATTACATTATTGAACCTTCATATATTGAAACATAAAGTTTTTACTATTTACTCAAACAGTTATTTATAACAATTTTTCAATTCTTTAAATTCTTTATATTTTTTTTATGTATAAGATGATTTAAATACAACAAACCCTAAATATTTAGGAAAACTTTGATTTGCCAAAATAAAATAGTGAAAACTTGAACTACAATTTAATTCTAACTAGAATTTAACTTCCGAAAGTGGGGAACGGAGTGTCTTAACACTAGGATTCCTCTGTCTGCTCTGCTATGTGCGGGATACAGCGTGAAGCTAAAAAAAACCGAAAAAAAGTTCCCGTACATAAACAAATGTACAGACCAACAGAGAAATATTTTAACAATAATTGTTTTTGGATCTATTGTTAAATGCCACCGATAAAAAAATCTTACATATCTTCCATGTCCACAGACATCGATCAGTTACGATTTTATATATATTTTTGCACCAAATAGTATAAGCATAGCCAAAAGTCTAAGCTAGTATTTCCTAAGAAGAAAAAAAACACCTTCACGCATCCCGCACACAGCATGGTAAGCACAGGGAACCTAGTGTTATCTGCCGAATTCTAGTGATATTGCGTGTTGAGTGGCGAAGCTCAACGCCGCGCTATGCCTCGACACCAGAGCGAAGAAATGAACACATTAAATATTTCATCGAGTGGAGGTTGAATCCACAACCAGTTGCGTTTACTTGTACTACTGCGCCACGACTTTCATGAGGAAAATATAAGGAAAATCGCAAATATTTTGTTTAATGGTGTCACGCTTATCGAAAGTGACTTGCGAACGTGAATGCTCATACAAGTTATGTTTGACAGAGACGAAATCTGATAATAACTTGTCTCTACAAAATGGCGTATGACGTCGTGACATTTTCGTACTACTATTTTGCAAGTAGATTCTGTTCATATTTCAGGGTCTGAAAAATTGTACATTGTCTTCGATTATAAAGGACAATGTTTTCTACAGAAAAGTGTTTCTTTATTAAATGGAGGGTTCGGTATCACAGAAGCTAAAAACGAAACCCATATAGTTCAGCGCAGCGGCACGAGTTTGTGACTTCACTCTGGTGTCAAGGCACAGCGCGGCGTTGAGTTCTGCCAATCGACGCGCAATGCGTCCAGAATTCGGCGGAAAGTTGAGAACGGAGTATAGGTTAACATGAGATTCCCTCTGTCTTCCCTGCTGTGTGCGGGATGCAGCGTGAAGCTGATTTATTTATTTTACAAAATATCTCTAAAGAAATCGAAATGTATAAAAAACACATTTATCTTAACACTGTTTCAGGATAGACGGAGTTAATGAACCGTCGTTCACAGCAAGAGCGATGTGTTTTGTCTAACCTCTAAAGCAACTGTAAATGGAAACCAATTGAGAATTAAAAGGAGAGTTTTATATTAAATTTATTTTTTATATTGCTGTTAGTTTTTTTACCATCCCATATTTTTAAAGATAAAGAAAGATATGATCCCGCTGAGTTTCTGGCGTCGGTTCTTCTCAGGTCTGAGGAAGTAACTTGGTGAACAGATGGCAAATTATTTAAAAAATTAAGTATATATCTTGTTATATTATATATATTTCGTTCAGCGTTGAGTTCCACCAGAAAATGGAGACCAGAGCTACAGTTAGTTACTTAACACTATATTTAAAAAAAGTACTTTAAATTTTGATTAAAATTATTTAACTTTAATAATCAAGCATGCTGTCTGTTAGCATATTGCGATATAGGTAGCCCAGCAAAATATCATGCGTTGTAGACTCACCAAGCGTTGAAATTCGTATCTACGACCATTGCATACACAAACCAATGGGAAATTTATAATTTCGATTTCAACAAGCAATGGAAATTTCGATTCACTCTACCCTATAACCATAATGTAACATGCCTATCAAATTATTTACTGTAGTTAAAAATATATATTATAGCTATATTGCTTCACGCTTTATCCCGCATACGACAGGGTAGGCAGAGGGAACATGGTGCTAAGACACTCAGTTCCTCACTTTCTACCGAACTCTGGAAGCATTGCGTGTTGAGTGGCAGAACTCAACACCGCGCTTTGTCTCGACACCAGAACGAAGAAATAGAAATGTAAGCGCTAGTAAATATTTCACTTCCTCGAGTGGGAATCGAACCCTCAACCGTCCCGTTACAGTCAGCGTTACAATTACACTTTGTGTCGCTGCGCCACGACGGCTTATAGCTATTGCTCAAAGTATTAATTGTTCTAAACACAGGAAAGGACAAAATCCCTAAAAACAATATGGAATTACAACAGGATTTTGGCCCTTGCTCCCTATCTTAAATCTTTTTGAATGAAGAAAGTGTATTT
>DWGR01004049.1:0-11521 GCA_018247715.1 Heliconius burneyi | reverse complement strand
TAACTTTCAATTTCATCATGACAGTCATAGATTGAATGACGTGAGTTAATCTTCTAAAATGTGTTTCGAGGTTATATAATAATTTTTACTATAAAATATAGCAATAAGTAAACTGAATTAAATTTTGTTGAGACTAGCAACAATTCTGCATCTAAAAAAAGGAATTACATAAATTAGATCAGAAACCTAGGCCTAATAAGTGCTCAGTAACGTCCCACTGCGCCACGAAAGCCTTTAATATTTTTTTATCTTTTAAAATAGGTAAGTTGTAGGTAAGAAAAATTAACCATTGAGTTTTGCCACTCAATGCGTAAACCTTCAGAATTCGGCAAAAGGTGGGGAGCGTCTTAACTACAAGTTTCGTCCCTGATCTATCAACGGGATACAGCGTGAAGCTAAAAAACTTTTTTTTATAAATATTACTACAATCAATATATAACTTTCTTTACAGGTATAATTTCTTTCTTTACAGGTATAATTTCTTTAAGATCTATTCAAATTTTCCTTTTTGAATTTTCTAGAATAAAAACTATCTAGTTTTCAATATTACATAGATTACAAAAGATAAATTCAAGCAAAATATATATATATATATATTGTCTGTTTATATGTTTTTTTATGTTATTTGACTCCACGCTTACTACTATATACGTGACTACATAGTAACATATATACGTGAGATATTTTTCTTTTTACAGGGTAGGTACAGGAAAACGAGTAACACTCGTACACCGCTCGATACTTGCCGTCCAATTTTTAAAATGCTCATTATTTACGCCACAGAGCTGTCTTATATTTGTCTTACGAATTACAAAATTGAATGCCTGTGACTTTAGCGTTAACTTCATATAAAATCTTATGCATATTTAATCTTAAGACGCCGCCTACACGATGAAAATGACGGGGTTATATCTTTAAATTTAATGACATTGAAAATTTTATTGAATATAAATAAAAAAACAGCTAAATAAATATTAACGTTTAAAATTATAGATAGGATAAGGAATAACTTGATTAGCAATATTAATTTGAGTAAAAGAATCTTGTGTTAAAAGAAAATTATTAGCGATAAAAACGTGTAGATTGGCGGAACGTAAATTACTTGAAGTGATTTAATTTAACCCACACCAGAACTCTACAATGGCCTCATACATTTTTCTATATTTCTACTTTATATATTTAATATTCTAGAGTACTCTAGTTGAAAATATGATTTTATTCGTAATCTCAAAAGATTGATTTGATTGATGATGGTGTCAAGATGAAGATGATGTTGTTGGTAGATACCATCATATTTACCTTGATAGGTAAAAAATTGCAAGTACGAGTATTTCTATTTAATTAGCTTCTTTCTTCAGTATTTTTTCAATTCTTATCCCGACCGATCTCCTCCCGACCGATGAGGTCACATCTGCGGTTTTGGTTTCGATATCCACTCAAGGGAATGAGTTAATGATAGTAGCTTGCTTTGGCAATAAGGCATTTTAATTCATAATCGAACTCCCAGTCTTAATATAAGCCACATCTTTTAACCGTTAGCATTTTAAAACTAAAATCCAGTTTTAGTTTATGACGTGCAACACTGATTTGGTATTTGTCATAGAATGTAGATATCGCACCTGACTCGAACTCTGATAGAATTATACGCGTCTAGCAATTTACAATTCAAAATTTAGTGAACCCTCTACAGATTTTGAAACGTAAACGTGATACTTTCCATATTGGAGCTAAGTTACGGTTTGATTTGACCTAGTAGTTCCTTAGCTTAGCGCTTTGAGCCAAACTTTATTCTTCAGCTTTATAATATTAGTGTTACTAAATTATAAAATATTAAAAGTAATGACACAAGACACATTCTATGTGCCCGTTACTCCTGTCCGCAGGTACAGCAGGTACATAGCTCTCCTCAATGAGTGGACAAGTCAACACAAAATAAATTCCAATCGCAATTCGATACAGTAGTTAATGAGATTAGCGCTTTCAATAAAAGTGTAGAATTAAAACTACATATGTAGATGCTGAAATTCTGAAAAAAAAATTCAGTGGGATCCTGCACGTATCAGGATAGTCAGGGAGAACTTAGCGTCAAGATATTCCATTCTCGACTTTCCACTCTAATCCGAGATATAACCTACCAGTGCGGGGAATCGATAATAATTCATTCCTCCGCGAGGGAATCGTATCCACAACTATCGCGGTTAAACTCACAAAGGAAACTTTCATATTTTATTCTAAATTATTATTTGCTACAACTTGGATTTTGTTATATCAAATAACGAAATCCAAGCTGTAGCAAGTCTACACGACCGCACGCCCTGAAGACCATGTCCTCAATTTACATTTAAATAGCCGTAACTGATTTAGAGGCCCTCAGTCAATCTATTCTATTTATGATAAATCGTAATTGAAGAGAAAATAACAATAAATATATACAATCTTATCTAATATAATTATGTTATATATATTTATAAATAAGTGAAATATGGTTGCTTTTCATTTTCCCGCACCTTAACGCATATCCTTGCTATAGAAGAGAAGGATCGAGTCGTAGGTATTGGCAATGCACTTCAAAGTTGTTAAACCTTTAGAAGTATTTTTATAGTAGTAAGTGTTTACGTTATTGGTATCTATGCGTAACTGCGTCACACGAAATACTTGTCCAGCATCTAAACTGTTGAGGTATGTTGATTATTGTTATTGTTATTGTTATTATTTTAGGGATGGTATTGAAATGTTATCCCGTAAAAAAAGCTCTGACGTTTCCACTCTGTATAAGGATTTGAACATGCGTTCAATATAAGTGGAATGGTAAAAAATTAAGAGCATAGTGATATAGCAATAAATTGCTATACACCTTTTTGTTAAATGGTGATACTGTTTATATCAGAAAATGCGTATTTTTCTGTTATTTAAAACATATTTTGTAGACGTGGTTGTGAATTCGATTTTTGTCTAAGTTATATTCTTTATCTATAATAAATTTTCGTTTTCTTCATCTAAATTTAAAACATACTGCGACGTTCAGTTCCGCCATCCATCACGCAATGTCTCTAAAACCGGCTTATGGTCTAGAACACGCTTTCTTAGAATTTCAAAAACTACTAAATATCTACTATGTATGTTAATCAATAGGACAACTCGAACACTGCCGACCGCGCGATGCTTACATACCATGCGGTCGCAGTCTCCGGTAATGAGACGTGTTTGTACTAACTGCAAAAAAAAAAATAATTAAAGACTATTGTATTTTTTCAAGTAAATTAATGAATGATTTCTAATTAGGGTTATGTTTCGTTTGAGAGTTATCGGATAAGTCATAAGAATTATAAAATTAACACAACATATTTCCTTCAGGGTCTACTTAAAGACAAAGTGTTATGTTCAATAAAACAGGTGCTGGACGACCGAGAAAAAGAAACAAGTTCATAACTAAAAATTATGTCATATTTTGTCTATTTTTACTGTCATAAAGTCATTGTCGCTATAGTCTTTTGAGATCAAAAGCTTGGAACTCAATATTAATTACTTATTAAAAAAATATATATGTTTGAATATTCATTTATATTCTATCTGTACCTTACCTTGCAGAGAATAATTCAATATGATATGGTATGATTTTAATCAGCGAGTAGAAGTGATATGGCGCGTGCTCATGCGAGCCTATTATGAGACTCGGGACGTACAAGCGTAAAATGAATTTTACGTGAAAATTGTATTTTCTAAGATATTACCTTACCTGCGTGGACTATTTGTCAAAGATATGTGTTGGTGATATAGGAAAATGAAAAATTCTTTTATATTCCCACTCGAAGGAATAATACTCAAAATATTTCCGTTTCCTCGCGCGGCGGACGGCGTTGAGTTCCGCTACTCAACACGCAATGCTTGCTGAATTAGGCGAAAGCGTCTTAATGGGTACTTAACACAAGGCTCCCAGATTCTCCTACTCTGCTATATGTGGGATACAAAAGATAAAAAAATATACCTATTATACCTATTATAATTGTAAAAGTTTTAATCGCTTACAAAAAAGGAGAGGTTGTATGTTCGAGGTCTATATTTTTAAGAGAATTACATAGTCATTAATGAAACATTTTTTTAAGTTCCTTAAATATTACTTCAATGTAAGGCAAAATATATTTTTTTTTTTTACATTTTTCACACACAATATATGGGGGATGTATTATTTGGTTTTTTTGTCAAAGATTTTTAAATTTGACATTAACTGACCGTAAACAAAGGAGATTTTACGTTTGGTGCTTATTTCGAATTTTTATTTTAGCGTAGGCGCAAAGTGCAAGGTAGTATTTAGGACTAAAACAATTTGGAACATTTACATTCTGCTCCCATAATAAAACAGCGTGATGTGAATCACTAAATAAAAAAAATTAAATACAAATTCATTTCTGCAAGTGGGAATCGAACCTATAACGATCGAGAACAGCCCATGTTTTAAGCCTTTTTACTAGAAACTCGGGTATACAGTTTATTAGAACAAATAGCTTGAATCGTTTGTTTTCTAAACTTCTAAAGCTTCGTATTGTGTTCTCTTTAATTAAAAACGCGAATAGAAAGAAATTTTCACTGTGTGTTCTTATAGCAATTTTGAAACATTATATTTATATATTCTGTATATAGTAGAGCTCGTGTAGCGTATAGCGTATCTATAACCTTAACGGTTGAGTGTACGATTCCGAATCAGGGGAATTAATAAATGCTCATCTCCTCGCTATAGTAACAAGATAAACGTAGCGTTGATTTCCGCCACTCAACACGCAATGGCTACTTAATTCGGCCGAAAGTGATCGTAGTGTTTTAACACTAGGTTCCCTCTGCCTACCCTGCTATATGCGGGATACGTCGTGAATCTGAAAAAATATCGCAAAAGAAATAAGTATCACCTTTCATCACCAAAAAAGTTAGCATTATAGTAAAATTATAAACTATAATAAAAATTAAAACGCATTGTCTACAGAATTCGGCAGAAAGTGGGTAACGGAGTGTTTTAACACTAGGTTTCTTCTACCTATCCTGTTATGTGCGGGATAAAGCGTGAAGCTGATTTATTTAAAAAAAAATCGATTATTACTAACTAACACAACACAATTTCATCAAGATATGTTAAAAATAAATATATTAACTATTTTTGTTGACCGTACTCCTAATTACTCGGTCCGTTGGTCCCCTACAACGAATTTAGGGCAGTGTTTTTACATAATGTGGCTTTTTGCCTTTTATATATTTTGATTTTGATGAAAATGTATGTTAATAGATTGATTATTAATATTTTAGTAAAATTTTTGATACATAAGCATATATAGAGCATTTTTTAACTTTACTCTGTATCCTGCGGGTAAATATTTTGTTATGGATATAAGTTTTTTTCGCTTTTCCAATACAAAATACCTACAGTATTTTGTTCTGCTACTCCATGTGCACGCTGATTAGGAGAAATCTCGATTAATATATAAGTTCTCCTTAGCTACCAAATTCAAAAACATAATACTACTTATTCTGTGTAAGAGTGAAGCTAAAAAATATTGATGTTTTAAAAATATCAGTAAGTAAAAGCTGATCTGCAAAAAATAAGCCTGGTTGTAGCTAGCTACAATAAAACCAATAGTTTTACGTTACCAGTGTACAAATTAAAAATTTATTTAGGAAAGAGTAGAATGAAATACACAAAATTTTCCTACACTTCCTTTTTTTCTTCACGCTGTATTTCGCGCATAGGAATATTCCGAAAGTGGGGAATGTCCTTCTGACTACCCAGTCAGAAGGACATTCCCCACTTTCCGACAGTTAGAGAATTTGCCTAGAGGCATTGCGTATTAAGTAGCGGAACTCAACGCCGTTATCGGACTATACAATATTCAAAATTTAATAAAAAAATTATAAAACAGTAGTCTAATTATATGCCCATTCACATACATATGGATAAAGTAAAGGAATTTAGTTTAAAAGCAACGCAAGAAACTTTTATACTAAAGGCTTGTCATATAATTTTATGCGAGGTGAGTTCCTGCTATGAAAACTTAAAGAAAATACTATCTTAGATAAGTTTAGCTAAGGCTGGGACACACGTACTTATAACTTGCAAGCTTAAGAGTAGTGAAATGTTATATTATTTCAATATTATATATTTATGTTATGAGGCTGTAGCCCTGACAAGATGGACACAAGTTTGAGACTGTAATATTTTCATTTCACCACTCAACTCGCAAAGCCTCCAGACTTCGGATTCCAATGGAAACGGAAGTGTCTTAATGAGGACGGAGTGTCTTATCACTAGGTTCCCAGACTCTCTTTGCCTTCTGCCCTGCATAACTATATACATATCATCTAACTATCAAACCTACATATATTATAATAACATAATGCTTATTAGCTCAATGCGGGATACAGCGCGTGTAACAGTTACTTACATATTTTAAGCTTGTGTATAATAAGCATTAGAAAATAGTTCTAGTACTTAAAAGTTGTGTAATCTAAACTTGCAGATGCACTTCGAGATGGATTTAATATTATTTAGCTTTACCGGACGAAACCTACGAGATGTTTTTTAATATTTATTTTTATATTCACGCTGTATCCTGCATGTAGTATGGTATGCAGAGGGGGCCTGTTGTTTATAATGTTGAGACACTTCGTCTTATTAATAATAAGTTAACTAAATCGGTCCATTGCTTTATTTTAAACTTTAACACATAATACAAATATTTTTTATAATTCATTGTATTTTCGAACAAAGCAGGACAGGAAGAACAATATTTATTTGTTGATTTAATAAATGATGATATAAAAAAATGTAAATGTTTTTCCACTAGGCCGGGTTAAACAAATTGCATGTGCAATCATTTTATAAAAGAAATAGAATAAATGGAAACAAATCATTGGGAAAATAAAAAAGTATCAATATATCACTCACTTTAGCAACCCAAAAAATATAGAATACTCTGGTAGCCACATAAACCGGTCGTTGAGTTCCGCTAATCTACACCCAATGTCTTGAAAATAGGGCAGACAGCGAAGAACGGAATATATTACAAATTCTTTAAGAAGTGCTATCTTAAGAGAAAGACTGTACCGTAAGGATATTTTTAAATAAAAATTAGCATAATAATTTATTCTATCGACATAATGGGGACGTTATTAAGGTATCGCTTTGGGCAGGCTTCTATAATGTTCTACGTTAAGTACTTACTTCGAACAATGACTAAATTACTTTTATTTTGTTTTTCGGCGCTATTGAGAGATTTTAAAATACAATTATTCATAATGTTTACCACTTTAGCCACTCGATTAACAATTTCTCAAAAATTGGTCAGAAAATGAGATACAGGGTGTCTTAAAACTAGGTTTTTTCTTAAATGAAACTAATAAATAAATTTTTAACAAAAAAAACTGACTTTTAACAACGAACTAAAAGTAACAAAATAATTTTACAAAGATTTTATAATTTTGAAGTCGGTGTCAAGTAAGACAAACTGGCTTAGTAATTTAATATTGTAGTAAGGTAGTTGTATTTGTAGCTTAGTAATATGTAGTAAGGTCTTGGTAAGGCTATGTAGTAAGGTCGTTGTAGCCTTAGCTTGAGACCGACTTTTATTTTACTTTACGATTTTAAGTGATGAGTAGACCATAAAAGGATGCTTCTTAAGTGAGTGGCGGTGGTGGTAGTGGTAGTCAGTGATTGGTAGCGGTTGTCCTATATAAAATTTCATTTAATTAGGTGCAAACACAAAATGCAAACTAACATTGTGGTATATTCAGAAGAACATACATAATAAAAATATTCTAATAACTGTATCAATTTCGACAGGATCCCATAATTGGCACCTTACCAAACTTTCACCAAACAATCTTTGAAGTATATCCTTTCAAATAAAAAAATAATCATTGAAGTTGAACTTGAAGTCGTAACAATATTACAGTATAATAAAGTTTTTACCAAAAAAATAAACAAACTTTATCAATTTCGACCGGAACCTTACCAAACTTTCACCATACTATCCTTGAAGTGTATCCTTTTAAATAAAAAAAGAGTTATTGAAATCGGTTGAAGTTAAACAATATTACAGTATAATAAAAATTATACCGTAAAAAAAACAAACTTTATCAATTTCGACCGGATCCCACAATTGGGACCTTACCAAACTTTCACCAGACTATTGTTGAAGTGTACCCTTTCAAATAAAAAAAAAATATCGAAATCGGTTGACGCCACATTGAGTTATTCGCCCATATGTCGCGTACATACCGAATGCAAATATAAGACTTATGTGATTTTTTCATAGATACCATTGTTAGAAAAAAAAATTAAAAAATGGGACCACATGGGAAGCACTACTTTTCAAATTAAAAAAATCATCCAAATCGGTCCACCCAGTTAAAAGTTCTGAGGTAACAAACATAAAAAAAAATACAGGCGAATTGATAACCTCCTTTTCTTACAGAAGTCGGTTAAAAACAAACCTTTTTTTAAAACATTTTAAAGTGTTATTTTATACTTAGAAAAGAAAAATAGTAAGTAAAAATAATTAGTAAGGAAATGTATAAAAATATCGGGATTTGAACCCTCGCCCCTTTTGAAACCGTTCAAGCGCTCTGACCAACTAAGCCATATGTTCATGGTGAATGTAGCAGGATTTAAAATTTGTATACTTTTTATTTAGTATACTTAATATGAGTTAAAAAATTTTAGGGACCAGCCTAACTCATTACAGCCTGTAAGCACAAAAAATATTGATCAGTTCTTTACAAAATTTGAATGTAATCTTATATGATGACAAAATGACATTCAACATTATAAACTAAAATTCAAAATATAGGATGGATATATAAATATCATGGATTTTAGTTCAAATCTTAGAATAGATACGTCGGAGATGCCCTAGATGCTTGAATCCTACAATAGACTGGATTACAAAGATGGCCGTGTACAATTTTATATAGAAACATATAGAGACATGTAGAATTCTATATCGAATATACAATTGCATATTCGATATAGAAATTCTGTATGTCCATTTGAGGCCAGTAGTGGCATAGAGGCACAAGAACGACTGTAAGCGCGAAAAGTCATGTGTTCGATTCTCACTCGAGGAAATGATATATTTTTATTTCCTCGCGCTGGTAAACGGAACGGCGAACGGAAGTGTTATAATGAGAATGGAGTGTTAACACTAGGTTCCCAGGTTAACTTTGTCTACCCTGGCTATGTGCGGGAAATAACGTGAAGCCAAAAGAAATGTTCAATTATAGGAATTAATAATAAGTAATATGAAATTTCTTCATAAATTTAGCGGAATGGAGCACTGAATCTTTACTCTAGAATCTAGATCATTTGAGCCTATTCAAGTACATATTGGTGATAATAACATGTAACTAGTGTAAGACTATTGTCAGTGTGACGATATTTTACAGGAAATAAAATAAAATAATAATTTTTGACGGATTGAGTCAGTACGTCGTTAGTCTGCCTCTCGGAAAGTGTAAATCTAAGACGGTGTTTAAGTATTTAAAATCAGTGTCAGTGCTGAAACTATGCAGTAAAACTCGTGCATAAGTGTAAAGTGTGCGGTGTAAAGTTTTTTTTATTTTTTTTATGGAAAAAGCATGGGAAACGAGCGTACGGGATACGTACGTACCTGATAGTAACACCGCCGCCCACGACACCGCGTAACACCAGAGGAGCTACTGGTGCGTTGCCAGCTTTTGAGGTGGTTGGGCGCCGGAGCCCGGCATTACCTAATGCGAAACGCAGTGACATAAAGCCACTACTTCACGCCGGTTTTAAATGCCGGGGGTGGTAATGATCCGGTCGAGTCTGCCCATCCGTGTTGCCATTGCTGGCAACGTGACTCTCCCACTCGTAAAAAAGTGTACGAATCATGTAAAATGTGAAAAAGGAACAATAAATTGTGGTTATTAATATACTATCTTATACTTTTCTCCTGACATGCAATGATTTATAAATGAGATCGTAGTGGCGTTGAGTTCCGCTACTCAACAAGCAATTTCTTGAAAATTGGGAGTAACAACGGAGTATCTTCACACCAGGTTCCCTCTGTGTACCTTGGTATATGCGGCATACATCATTAAACTATTTTTTAAATGATTTTATCGCAATAGCAATAAACATATACGAATGTTCGTACAAGAATTCCGAGAAAAGGAGCTTTTAGCCTTCATCGTATATTGTAGCAGTAAAAATAAAAAAATAGTTTATTTTAATATGTGAATGGAAAACTATTCTTATTTTTATCTAAATATAGAACATAAAACTTTTTTTATATTCAATAGCTAATAATAGTCATTAGAGACAACTTAACCTGAATTATAATATATACTGCGTCCATTATTATCTTCAGTTTATATTTTCATTCCGTCGCACTGGTAAGCTCAAGTGTGGCGCTGAGTTCCGCTTCTCAATAAAAGCGGAGAAAGTATCAAGTGCGCTGAGACTAGGTGCTCTTTCCATATTTTCTTTTTTTGTGATTATAACAAATACATTTACGAATTTTGTTTCATAAAGAGAAATACGAAGCATATATATTGTTTAGATAATTGATAAAGTTTAAATCTTTTATGAATATTTGAACGGTTCTTTTAAACTGAAAAAATGGTAAATCAAACATCAAAGAAATTTGTTACACACACCTTTGTAATTTAAAAAAATACATACTGTATCCCGCATATACCAGGATAGGCAGAGTGAACCTAGATATCCATTCCCCACGCACAGTTCAATTTTCACGACATTACGTGGTGACTGACGGCCCTCAACGCTGCGGTTTGTCTTGCAAACCAAAACGAGGAAATAATAATAATTTCGACCGTCAATCAAACCCACAACCTTCACATTTACAGTCAGACGTTCTGCAAAGTATTCTAAAAAAGTTGTAAAGAAAAAAAAATAACAAAGTAAAAGCATCGAATCAAAGCGTCACGGTCGGCCGCCTCTCGTTTTACGCTGTTTTCACAAACACTCTACACTATACTTTACAAAGGTTCAGTCGATCGGTTCAGTGTAGATATATTCGTGTATAATGGAACGGAATAGGTTATTTAAACGGCTATTTTATAGGCTTTATGAGGGGGCTCTCTATTAAATTCTGGAGGCATTACGTGTAGAGGGAGTTAAATATTAAATGTATAAAATAATATTAATATGTATAAAGTATCACAGTTCCCCAAAAGGGAATCGAGCCCACAACCGTCACGTCTCCAGTCACAAGCCTGTCCCATTACGCCACGACGGCCTCATAGATTCGACTTTGCCGTCTTTAGATTTGTAATATTACGGTATATAATACAGAAAAAATATATTATTAATAAATTCAAATTCATCTCTCCTACTTTAATATAAGGTATTTTTTTGTGCGTCTAATATGAATATTTTATTGCAAAATTAAATTTATTTGAACAATATTAAAATTGTAATAAAGCATAATAATTCTTAAGACATTTCGTAAAGAGAAATATTTCTTAAAAGATTTTCTAGGATGATTTTATTACA
>DWGR01004048.1:0-11522 GCA_018247715.1 Heliconius burneyi | reverse complement strand
TATATTTTATTTATGATATCAATATAGCATTAAAAACAGTTTAATAATAATTATTACATATTAAAATTTATTACTCATGAATCACAGGACTAATTTGGAATCTACAATGTGGTAATAAAGACTGGGGCGCTGAATTTCAAGGTCTTCTTATCGCGTGGTGTAACTGTACACGCGAAGGTTGTAGGTTCGACTCCATCGAGGAAATAACATATCTAATATGTTCCAACACTCAACACGCAATGCCTATTCCACGTGTACGGGATAATGCGTGAAGATAGAAAAAACAGCTTGTATCAAATACGCCCAGGAGGTGATGAAACATGTATTTGTCTACCCTATCATGTGGGATAGAGCTTCTACCCAAACAACACAAGGACAGAATTTTAGAAAGCCTATTATATTAAGGAAAAATATGCCAAATCTGAGCAATTTACTTATTTCTTATGCCCATTACATTACTCATTGCTTTTTTATTTACTTAGTAATATTGTTTTTATTTACTTCTGCCATGAAAGCTACGCTAAGCTTACTATGAAAGCAGTGAGCGTGGCCATGTCAAGGTAAATTTTACTAAATAAACAAATTGTACATAAGTTAAGATTATCCAGATTAAATTTGAACATAGTAAATTTTATGTTAAAAACTATCCTATCAAAAGAAATCAGTCGATTGCGAAACGCCATGAGTAAAAACTGAACTAAACTAGAATTTTTCAATTGCATGTTGAGTGGCGGAACTCAACGTCGGGCCTTGATGAAAATATTATTAAATAATATCTCTCGAGTGGGCATCGAACCAAGCTAAGCTGGAGTTAGCCTAGAGCTATAGTAAATGTCACAAATAATTAAATGTGTATTTTTATATAATTGATATAAGAAGAAGTTCCGCTCAGTTTGTGCGCCGGTTCCTCTGAGGCATTAGCTTTAGTGAACTGGTGGTAAATTATTCGACTTTGAAAAAATCAAACATATACCTTCTTATTTTCAATTAAATTATATGACATTGATTTATTAATTATCTCGACTATACTGACATTAACTCGGAAGAAAGTGGGGAACGGAGTGTCTTAACACTAGGTTCCCTCTGTCTACCCTGCCATGTGCGGGATACAGCGTGAAGCTACTGACATCGCTAGAGATTGTCAATTAAAATTTCGCACAATATTTGAAAAATGTAGAAATAAATTAATAGAATAAAAACAAAAGAAATATTTCTTAAAGTTTATATAACTTATCCTAAAAATTATAATAGATATTTGTTCTGAATATAAACTATTATGTATATAATAAATACTTGCTAGGTTTTATTTTATATATGACGCTTTTCTTAGTACATATAAAATTGAGGCTAGTCGTGGCGCAAGGACAGCGTGTGACAGTTCCGCCACTTAACAGCCTTAACAGAATTCGGCGGAAAGTTGGAAGCGGAGTGTCTTGACATTAAATTCCCTCTGCCTACCCTGCTACATGCGTTAAATAGCGTAAAGCTGATATAAACTGTTTAATGAGAAGAATAAACAAAACTTAGAAGGTCCCGTTTGTTTCAAGAGAATTTTCCTGTTTTGGTAAAACAAAAGATAATATTCGAATTAATTGTTAATTAATAAATTAAATTTACATCGTTTTTGAGTTTCATTTTGCTTAGTTCGCTATGCTTCTTTTACCTTTTATTCAACATTAAAAAAAAGATAATTCCTGAAAAAAATATCGTTATTTTATATTTTAAATAAATTCATTAAAATATTACAGAAAGAATAATTTGAAATATAATAAAGTTTACACACAAAAAAAATTAAGTACTTTTACTATATTTCAATTTTATTTTTATTATGAAAATAATAAATACCCAGTTTGTTTATTTTTATTAATACAAAATTAAATACCCAGAAAATCTTTTACTACTCATATATTTAAAGAATTTTAAAATTGAATATATGTATTATAAGCATCTTCATACTGGCAACAAAACTCAATACATCATTAACTTCTATTACGCAATGTGTTCCGGCCGCACCGTCTAGTCAACGTTCTAAGAAGTGCAGTCATTAAAAAACGTAAGATTATAAGTCTACAGTTAATGTTTGTAAGATATGTGAAGCTGAGCTTCACGTTGTATCACGCACACAGCAGAGGGAACCTAGTGTTAAGACACTGTTTCCCACTCGCCTACGTCTTGTGAATGGCGCAACTTAACTCCGCGACAAACGCAAAACCAAAGCGAAGAAACGAAAATATAAATTAAATATTTTATTTCCTCGAGTGAGGATCGAACTCACATCCAGTCGCATTTACAGTCACACTTTATGCCCCTGCGCCAAGTCTGGCCTCATTATTAGAAAAAACGAATGGCCTCATTATTAGAAAATACAAATAACTATACTATAACTTTTAACTACTAAGACTTTTCTTCGAATGATCTAACAATTTTTTAAGCATTAACCCATAAATCAATCTTAAGGATTGACATTTTAGTATAGTTTACTGTAAAAACTAGTAAAAAAATATTTAAAAAAAATAATGATTTTAATTAAATTAAACACCAAATGGTAAAATAAAAATTATAAAAAAAAATAGAATGCCTATTTCAACAAAATTACACAAGTAATAATAAATATATAGGTACATATAAGACCTCATACTTTTCTTCAAAATGTAGGTTAAACACGCAAAAAAACCGGTTTTATAGAATAATTACAGATCTTACAGCGCGACACTATTCCTTTAGTGTAATCGAGCTGAATTACTACCGGTTTTTTCGAGTACAGTCTCTAGTAGTGACTCATTACTATTGCATATACAACGAGAACGCACGTAAGGTGTTTATGAGTAATGTACCGGAATTGTCGAAAAAACACAAACGGAGTTTTACAATTTTGTATATATGTAATAAAAAAAAATCTGCTTCACGCTGTATCCCGCACACAGCAGGGTAGGCAGAGAGAACCTAGTGTTAAGACACGCTTGCGTGTTGAGTAATTTTATTACATTTTCATATAAAAGACGATTTACTGGTTTAAGGCCGTCGTGGGGCACGGGCACAATTGTGAGGGTAATGGGTCCGATGCCCACTTGGGGAAATATTTATAATTTTATGTTCTCGCTTTGATAACGAGGTTTGCCAAGTTTCGGTGTTGAGTTTCGCTGCTCACTACGCAATGTCAAATGTCAAAATAAGTATTATGTCAGTTCATATTAGGGGTAGTATTAAGAATTTAATCTCTTTACACTTAGGTCGTAGCTATACTTGGCATTAAAACAACAATATTCATTAAACTGGATAGTATAGAATAGAAAGACACTGTTCTTGACCTTTCGCTTTTGTAGATAAAGTGCAGTGTAGTTGAAAATTACATATAATATATAGATATAAAATAGAATATAAATATGCTTGAAGCAGAATGAGAACAAATAACTCAATCATCCTAACCACGCTACAACTGTGTTAAAATAACAATTTAAGCCAAAAACAAAAGATTATAACACCAAAGTACAAACTCAAGATGGCGGCTATAAATACAATTTGAAACACCAATTAGTTCTAGTGTATTGCAATTTAAAAATTGCGCACATTCTAGCGCACGTTATTCTCGAGTCGATATTTTCGATTCACTCCATATTAATTAATGGGTAACGGAACGTAAAATTGTGAAATAAATTGTTTCACATTTCAAAATGGGAACTTAACAGTATTGTTAATTCATTTCAAACCGAGTTATATTGGCAATAAAAGTTTAATAGACAAGAATTGCCAATTGCGTTCTAGTTCTGGTCAGTCACGAACAACTTTGCATGGCAGGTTGGTAAACTTCTTTGCTCTTTTTGGTTTACGATGTATCCCGCGTATAAAGGGGTAGGGAGAAGGAACCCAGTGTTAAGACACTCTGTTTCCCACTTCGCGGTGAATTTTCTAGGCATTGCGACTCTATAAGTGGCGAAACTCAAGCTGCGCTTTTGTGTTGGTACCAGAACAAAAAATGAAAATATTTAAATTTCATTACCCCTAGTGGCTAGAGGGCTTCGTCCGCTTGCCTGGGTACGCTTTATAATTACTAGTTTAACCATTGAATATAATACAACAATATTTATATAGATATAGATTGCTATATAATTTTCGCATGCAAACTAATGCCTTGAGTTTATTCAAACGACAATTACTCTTTTTTTAATTAAGTGATTTTGGTGAAACAGACTTTAGATATTAAGTTAAGTTACAATATAGCAATTAGTGAAAGTTAGTAGTAAACCGGTTCAGTACTTTCGAAGATTAGCGTGACCATACATACAGACAAACATGCAAGAAATTAAAAAAATAATTCTTTCTATTATTCTTTTTAAGAAACAAGAGTTTACATAAATTACAGGCAAGCAGAGGAAACATACTGTTAAGATATTCCGTTCTCTACTTTCTGCCGAATTCTGGAGGCATTGCGTGTTGAGTGGCAGAACTCAACGCCGCGCTTTGCCTCGACACCAAAACGAAATATAAATAAAATAAAGGAAATATAAATGTAAATAGATATTTCACTTTCTCGAGTGGGGATCAAAACCGTCCCGTTACAGTCACACAATTGTGCCGCTGCGCCACGACGGCCTCAAATGTTCTCTTTAAAACGTACTCAAAATTCGAATATATGACTCTACGTATTAAAATCTAGGTTTTTATATACCATATATAATTTAATTAATCAAGCTCACGGTGATAAGTTGAGACTTGATGTGCCTGTGCTAAATGTGAAGGTTAAAACTCGTAAGAGCTACAAGCTGCAACTAAATTACACTGGAATGAATATTTTGTATATTGTGTTATAACGTCTGTGTTACGAGCAAAACAACAAATTGACAATATATTAGCTTCTCCTAACGTACCCATAAAAAACATACATTTTGACAAATACCTTTCAAAATCACACAACACGCTAGACAGAGGGAAACTAGTGTTGAGACACTTCGTTACCCTTTTTCCACCAAATTCTAGAGACATTAAATACGTTAGTGGTAGTACTCAATTCAAATATAAATAAGTAAATAATAAAAACCTATAAATATATTTATTTCCCCATACTAATTAAGAAAAAATAATAATTATTATAAAAATCTGTATAATTAATAATAACATCATAATATATAGATAATGGTTTAATAATATAATTAATAAAGATGGTAATTTATGATAAGGTACTAATAATATATTTAATTGTATATGAAAATTTTCAAACGTGTTTCCATTGTTATTGAAATTGTTTTCACACATTGCCACGTTATTTATAAACGTGTGTCACGTAACCGGTTATTTATCAATAAAGACGTCACTTTTATCAAAAACCAAATGTATACCAAATGTTACACATGGACAAAATATTTGAAGAAACAAAAACCCCGACTGCATAAAACTCACTTTTTAGTTAGGATTGATTATAGTAATGATAAAGATGATACACCTTTTTGAAATCCTCGCATTGAGCTCTTGAATTGGATACCCATATTGTGGTATTCGAAACCAAATTTTTTTTTATCACTAAGTAAAATGGCGTCCCACAGCCACAGTGATTTTTTTTAATGTCACCTATCTAAGAACACTTGGGCTGCTAAAACGAATCTAACGATATCTTAATTATGTAAATCCGTTCAGCGGTTCTGGAGATATGAGGTAATAAAGACTAATACATACATACAAACAAGATATGCGTGAAAAACATAACCCTTCCTTAGCAGTCGGGAAAAACAATAACGTATGGATACGCGACAGGTGAGGATTCGATTCCCACTTAAATAAATTTTGAATTATCTCGTTCTACTAACACTAATATCTATACAAATGTATATTATAATATTGCCTGCTTTAATTAATAAAAAATATTTGGTATTTAAAATTTGAAGTGAAGATAAAAACTAAAATACAAAGAAGGTGCTACCAACTTCAACATTCTATCTCCAGAGATAAAGGCACGCGATCGTATCTTTAAAGAAACATTCAAGAGGAGTCAACAAGGTCTTTTGGCTTAAGATAAATAAGATAAAAGCATATATTTATGAAATAATCTTATACTTGCATGCATAGTGCTAATAATTTAAGAAGATATTTTGTTTTTAATATAAATTTAGTAAACAAAAAACGCAAATACCAAAATACAGATATTCTATACACAAAACACAGATAAACAAAATACAGATTATATACACTATATATATATATATATATATATATATATATATATATATATATATAGTGTATATAATATATATATTATAGACTAAACTTAATAAAATCACAGTAATATATTGAAAATTACGAAGAACGACCGATGTAATATACCTGCACAAAAGTCAAAACGAACAAAAGTTAAAAGTCAAGTCAAGTCAAGCCATCAGCCAGGCACGCGATTCGCCTACGAATAAAAGCCGACCTTACCGGGACTGGTCTGACCGCATGCTTCCCTCTTATTCAGCGGAATTTATAACGCCATTCACATGTTATATTTGCTTCATTAGATAGCCGAGGCCAGTAGAGACTTTATATGCGACAGGTTGTGGGTTCGATTGGCACCCGATTAAATTAAATATTTAATGTTTTTATTTCTTCGCTTTGAGATCGAGGTAAAGCGCGGCGTTGAGCTCCGTCACTTATGTAAAATGTACTAAGTTCTCTATCCAGGATACAGTGTGAAGCTAAAGAGATAGCTAAGACCTTGTAAGGTTCCTGGTCATTATGTCTATCTCATAACCTTAAACAACAAAGAAGTGACGTAAATATATGATGAAGTATATGAGTTGTACCATATTTCATTCAAATGATAAAACTTAAATATAAATACAGTAAGCAAATATGTTGTTATATATTATATAAAGTTATATGGGATATAGATTCTCAAGCTGACTTTAAAGAACATGAAACAATTTATCGATCAAATTACTTCTTTTGAACGTTTCCCTTATGACCTTTCATATATTTTTCTTGATAACATAATAATAAAATTTTAATAATACACACAAAACTAATCATAATCATGACGCGTCGGTGAGTTCTGCCACTCAACACGCAGTGCTTCCATAATTCGGCAGAAAGTGGGGGACGGAGTGTCTTAAAACTAGACTCCCTCTGCCTACCCTGCTGCGTGTGGGATACAGCGTGAAGCTGGTTTTGGTTTGGTGCTTAAAACGAATCATTACTAAAATCATTATAACATCCTATCTACAGGTAACCATTACAATTATAATATACCTAGGTACATATAAATAAGAACGAAAAAGTAAAAAGGTGTAAAAAGTATATAATAAAATGTAGGTATTCCCATTTTCCGTATTAAAATATAAACAAAAATACCTTAAGAAGCAAAACGTAAGCCGCCTTAAAAGATTAACATGCTACAAAAATGCATCAACGCGGAGATATCTATAACATGTTCGAGATTAAGCCAAGAATTTACTTATTTTTACATATTTACATTATATATCTATACATATAATAAAATTGTACCTCATCACTGTCTGTCTGTATATACGATAAAATCTATTATTTATTAATGTAATACAACCAAAAACAATAATGTGAAAATTTTTTGTCTGTTTGTGGGTTTGCCTGTTTGTCTATTTGTCTGAGCATTTTTTTTTATGGTAAAAGCATGGCAAACGAGCGTACGGGTCACCTGATAGTAAGTGATCACCACCGCCCATGACACCGCGTAACACCAGAGGAGCTACTGGTGCGTTGCCAGCTTTTGGGGTGGCCGGGCCCCGGAGCCCGGCATTACCTAATGCGAAACGCAGTGGCATAAAGCCACTACTTCACGCCGGCTTTAAATGCCGGGGGTGGTAATTATCCGGTCGAGTCTGCCCATGCGTGTCGCCATTGCTGGCGGCGTGACTCTCCCACTCGTTTTACTTTAGTCGCCTCTTACGACACCACCAGTACCAGGGTGATCCTATTCTAAGCCGGGAACACACGCCTGTTTGTCTATTTGTCTGAGCATTTGTCACGGTAATGTCGTGTGAGTACTGCATTTAAATAAGTGTTTTATTTTGGCAAACTTCATTCGGGTTATTTCAATCGGTTCATAAATTAAAAAAATATGTCAATATAAGGAATTGCATATATAAATATTAATTGAATTGGCTGTAACTGTAGCTATCATTGTATAGATGTTGTCTTTAAAATAATTATTTTATTAGATCAGGAAAGTAATTCAGATGAGAAAATAAATAATTATGTAGTATAAGCGGGCGAAGCCGCGAGCGGGTCGGCTGAATTCTGACATAACAATCAATCGATCTAATAGGAACCTATTTATGTTGGTGCAATCCATAAAAAAATTGTGGGATAGGGATAGACGAAAACTATTTACCATTTTGAGATATTGAAATATACTACTTACTATTTTTAAATTTAAATATCCATTAAATAAACTAAAACTAATTTTATTTTTTAATAAACTCAATTTTGAAGATATGCCTCTTTTAAAATGACCGCTTGTACGTCCAAAAATTCCACATATAATTGACGTATCACCAACAAATATTTGGAAGCTTTATCAGGATTAGTAATCGTAAGAGATTATCGTCAACGAGATGAGGACATCGGTAGCGTCAATAACAAAAGTATGAAATTTATGAAAAAGAAATGAAAATATAAATTCAAATAAATATTTAATTTCCTGGACGACTGGGGATCGATCCCATAAGCAGTCGCGTTTATAGCCACACACTTGTGCCACTGCGCCACGACGGCGTGGAAATCTGTTTGGGAAATTGTTAATAATTGTTACGGAGGGAACTGTCTGCCCTGCTGATTGCGGGATACAGCGTGAAGCGTTTTTTTTTTTTTCAATTATTATTTACCTCGGATTTGCTTTCGAAACCCTGAATGTATCTGTACAAGTCACATATTAATCATTAAAGCAGAAATGTTTGATAATTATTATAATTTTAGTACCTCGTTATTAGACCAAACCAGTACCACTACACACGTGAGAATTTTTAATATTGAGTTGAATAATTTTGTTTTTAATTAAGATACATATTAATTAACATATTAACCTCACTCCTCTTTGGAAGAAGAATAATATAAATAATGTAATAGATTCTATTTTTTAGACACCAGACGCAAGAAAATGGAAATATAAACGTAAATAAATATTTCACTTCTTCGAGTGGCGATCGAACCCACAACCAGTCGATTTTGCAGCGCACGAAGTCACACCCTTGTGCCGCTGCGCCACGGCGGCCTCAGTGTAGTAGATTCATTCACAAATATTACATAAGTACCAACTCTATATTATAGAAATTTAATTTATTCTTGTGTCAAGCCAAGAGAGATAAGCAATTTGCGTAAAGTAAATTAATAAGTACCAAATTATTCAAAATTGCTTTATTACAGCCGGTATAGAATATTTGATTAGATATATAAGTAAAATAAAAAGAAATACATTAAAAAGACCCGATATAAACAACTAAAAAGTATAAAACAACTTAATGAAGTTTTAATTTAGAATACTGGAAAGTATGTGGTGGAGTGTCTTAACACTAGGTTCTCTTTGCCTACCCTAGTGTGTGCAGGATACAGCGTGAAGGTGATTTTTTTTTACTACCTATTTGAAGTCGTGTGAGACCTGAAGCCTTGCCACCTTAATTCTATGATATTAGTAGCGACCTACAAACAAGCTCACTGGCCTCACCTGCCTTGAGTATTGCTTTCAAACGCCGATTAAATTGCAGCCGCGTGTTTGTCATGACGCCACGAACGTAAAATATTTGCGTTACCGCGTAGATAATGATAGCCTAATATTAGGTTTGTATGGTAAATATTTTTTTAGGGTTCCGTACTTCAAAAGGTAAGAACGGAACCCTATAAGATCACTTTGATGTCCATAAGTAGAAGTCATTTATTACGAGATCCCGTGGAATTATCCAGCTTAAATAATATCCAATATACAGGTCTATGGTGCCTTTAAACATGAAAACTATCAAAAGATACAGAGAACGAGAACATATGCACCGATTTTTCTGCATTTTCTATGTAATTCGCCGCGTAATAAAAACCTATAGGGATATAGGGATACTTCCCAAACATCTATATTTATAAAATTTGACATTAGGTGGGTGATAACTTACAATACAGATAATAAAAGGAAAAGTCGGAAAAGTGTAAATTTATAGGTATTTCATAGAAAAATTATAATACAATTATATTTGTAGTTCATTTCACAGAAAATGAGTGCATATGTTTGCAAACTAAAGTTTGTCAATTTTTATAAATTTTACTTTCCTTTGACCTCACCAATCCTGAAATTGGTACGGAAGCCTAGGTGTCCTTCTCGCATTTAATCGGTTTTTATTTAAAGTTTATCTAGAAGCTTTTCTGGAAAAAGAAAAACCTATGGTCGATTTTTTTAGCACTAAGTAATAAGTATAATATAATTTTGTTTATCACTAGACTTAAATTCTAAGCATTGTATTACATTACAACATAAATGTAGCACAAAATAACAAACAGATACGTCTCCATCAAGGACTTTTTAATTCTTTTCTTGTTTCTTGACAGTAGAAAGCGAATGAAAAATGGACAAGGTTTTAAAATACGAGTACTTCCCGCGTTACAATTGTGAAACTTCGTAATCATAAATGAGTAGGCCTTTACTGTTGGTTCTTTAACGTTTAAATGTTGCATACTAATAAATATTTTTTTAGCTTCAAGGTCAATCCTGTATAAAGAAGGGTAGGCACAGGGAACCTAGGCTTAAGACACTCTGTTCCACACTTTCCGCTGAATTTTCGAGGCATTGCGTATTGAGTGTCTTAACACTTATTCCAATCAACAAGTAATTAAAAACAGTATTCCAATAAACAACTGAAATTGATTTGTAATATGTGTCAACCAGCATCACATGGAAATTAAATTATTTTGAATAAATATTACTATATTTGTTATTACCAAAATATTATTTACTTTTAAAAATAATCATCTACTGATTGTGGAGCGTGAGAAACGTTAAGCAAAAATAGAAGATTGCCGTAAGAGAAACAGGATTTAGATTAATGAAGTAAACCTGAAAGTAAGCAGAAATGTAATTTTACCACAAACATTAAATATCAAGTTTTAGTTGAGATATATTTAGTTTTAAAGTCACCGGGCCTATATTCAAACAAATAATATAGGCTTATGACCCATTGAGGTCCCATTGAGGTCATCATCACGCAGTGGGACATTGACTAGGCACTAGAACAAGGAATTCTCATCCTATCATATCTCTATAGTGGACACAGTGCGACGTGTAGTTCAGCCATTCAATATAAAATGTCTTAAATTTATGCGGAAAGTGGAGAACGGTACAGGGGAGTGGTAGAGTACTTTGACACTAGGTTCTCTCTATTTGCCCTGCTATATGCGGAAACCGTCAGTCGGAAAAAAAATAGACATTTAAGCGAGATCTAATTAAGGTAATAATATTATAGATTTTTCTTTTACATTTTTGAACAACTTGCAATACTATTATTTTTTCATTAATCGTTGTATTAATTCGATTATTTAAA
>DWGR01004047.1:0-11523 GCA_018247715.1 Heliconius burneyi | reverse complement strand
CGTCTTCAGGCGCACGTGGGCCGCCGCGCCGGTCGTCAGTCTTGCCACACGTTGTCGTAATTCAGTCACACGTCATGTATTCACTGCAATAGGTGTTTTGAAAACAAGTAGGTATTATGTTAATAGTGTTGACGTAGTGACGTAGTTTTATATATATAGATATACTATATATTATAAGTTTTTATGTTGCAGTAAATCTAGAACAAGCTGGCTTGTTTTTTTTGAATGAGTACTTCTTTTTCATTTGAAAAAATATAGATAATAAATATTTGTTTTGATTTCAATTAATTTAATTAATGATTAAATGATTTTATTGAAAAATAAAGTGGCTATAAACTATAGAAAGTACGTCGTGATTAATAGTACATATCTGTATTATTTTACCAAAAAAAAAAATTAAGAAAAGTAATGTACTTTAGATAGTATCAATTAAAGTGTCTTTATTTTTAATATTTATAGATATTAATTTTTTTCTTTATTTATTTCGAGTGAAAGAAAATAAGCCCATGGGTATTGTGAAATAAATGTTATTAATAAATAAGAAAAAAAAGATATATGTATTGATATGCAATATAATTACGCCATTTTATATTTAAAAATGGCGAATTGAAACATGGGTAGATAGAAGGAAATTATCAGCATTTTATAAACTAATTGTAAAAGAAGTTAAGCGCAAGGTATTGCTTATTATTTTGTTACCCTGACAGCATTTTTAAAATGTATTTTTATTTATTTTAGAATTGCTGAACATATATTTTAACTTTGTTATGTAATAGGTACTTTGTTTTGCTATTCGAAGTTAGATTCTTTTTGTTGAAATAACAAATGTTAAAACTAGTTCCTCTTAATTTCATTTATTCATCCTCGAAAGACATAGATAGTAATGATTTTTATTTAACACTAGTGGACACGCGCAGCTTCGCCCGCTTTTAACCCTTAGGGGTGAATTCTAAAAAACCGTGAAACACGTGTTCAATTAAATATTTTTAAGAGTCTAAATTTCAAATTTTATAAGAATTATTATATTATTATTGATTTATCTAAACTTATTGAAGTTTAGATAAATCAAAACCTGCACACAGCAGGGTAGGTACAAGGACACTCCGTTGCTCACTTTCCGCGGTATCCTGGACACATTGGATATTCAGTGAGAATTCAGTGGAAAATGGGAAACGGGGTGCCCCACACTAGGTTCCCTCTTTCTACCCTACTATGTGCGGGATACAGCGTGAAGCTAAAAGAGAAAGTATATCCATAACGCTATTGCTCGTGTGTAACATATTCAGAAATCCTATAAAATTGAAGAAATTATAGAAATATTTTCGGGTTCAAAAGTTGTATGTTATACATATGTAGGTTAAAATTTAAACATTTATTTTATATTAACCCAGAATCGTTAATCTGACATTTTATTATTAAGTACGATTTTATTAAGGCCGTCGTGGCGCAGGGGCACTAGGGTGCTAGTGTAAAAGCGATGGTTGTTTTTATTTTACCTTTTTTATCCTTAAAAAAGAGGCCTTAGTGGCACAGGAGCACAAGCGTGTGACTATTACTATTACCATTACTAACGAGACGGTTGTGGGTTCGATGCCCACTTGAGGAAATGATATATTTTCATTTCTTCGCTCTGGTGTCGAGGCAAAGCGCGACGTTTAGTTCCATACTTGTTGTATGGAACTCAACGTCGCGCTGTCGCGCGCAAAGCCTCTAGAATTCAGTTAAGTATATATATATATATATACTATAGATTCATCTTGTATATGGTGTTGTTGGAAGGAAGGAGGAGGAAAAATATATTTTCTTTTAGTTTTCTAGAGATATACAATGAGCGTGTACACGACTTGCTAGCGGGAGAACCAAGTTTGCCTCTCAACTCTCTGCCACGCAGGAAGGGTAATGTGCGGAAAGATCTTCGCGTCAGAGAACATCCAACTAAAGGACCTTACGTACAAAGTGAGTAATAAAGACGAATTTTATCGTATAAAAACATCCTGTCATCCATTCCAGTAAGGCCCTGATAGGGTCTATAATTTTTTTACTTGTATCTAATTTATATACGTTTTTCAAAGATGTTTTTAATTATAGCGTGGTTTCGATCTTCTTATATAGCAATAATTTTAGTAGAATCGACTAGAATCGAAGTACAGTAGCCCAAGCACCAATAACTATCGAAAAGTATTCGAATCGTTGTCGATACCAATTTGTATAGGATGTTGTTCAATTCCTATACAAATTGGTATCGACAACGATTCGAATACTTTTCGATAGTTATTCGTGTTTGGGCTACTGTACTTCGATACAAGGAACACCTTGGAACTTATCACCAGTTATCATAATAAAAGATAACAATTAAGTAATAACGTTTTAACTTAATGATGAATTTTAATGTTGCTTGTGTTTTAATTTATTAGGTAACATACGAGTACATATCTTGAGTTGACCTTCAAGAGGTCATGATGATAGCAAAGCACAGTCCATAATATATCGGAAAAATACACAATGCGGAAATTTTATGTTCATCCCTGACATGCTTATAAATTTATAGTACCTACGTAAAATACGAGGCCTCCATGGCACAGCGACTAAAACGCGGCGGTTGTGGGTTCGAGCCCCACTCGTGGAAGTGAAATATTTATTTACGTTTATATTTCCATTTCTTCGCTATGGTGTCGGCGTTGAGTTCTGCCGCTCAACACGCAATGAACACTGCAGAAAGTGGGGAACATACACGTACAAGTCTTAACACTAGGTTCTCTAGTCTCTGATTAAATTTTTATTTCTTTTCTTTGAGTGGGAATCGAATCGACAACCTACAGTCGCACGCTTATGCTCCTGCGCCACGACTGGCCTCAATATATTCTCATATATTCTCCATTTTATAGATTTGCGTAGAGTAACGGTGAAAGACGCAGAGTCACTTCTGGCTATAGTATACGAAGGTACTCGAAGACGCCAAACAGCAGCTACCAAACGTAACAGTTCCTCCTCGAGGTCCCATGCATTGATAGAATTGGTAACACCCCAGGCCACATTGCATCTAGCTGATCTAGCTGGCAGGTAAAAAAATATTTAATATAGGTTAAATTTTAGAAAAATAATGCCTTAAAAAGCAAAAAGTGCGTATTTTGACACTATGAAGGTAATCCAAATTAATAGGATTCATCCGGTCATTCCGGTATTAATTTTAAGCTTACTAAAGTCGGCACCGATTTTTATGAAATTTAAAATTTAGACTCTTAAAAATATTTCATTGAACTCGTGTTTCGTGGTTTTTTAGAATTCACAGCCTAACGGTGTAAATAAGGGGGTTAAAAGTTGGTATGGAAAAAATCTTTAAATCGCCACCGATTTTTTAAAAAATTTTATATTTAGAATCTAAAAATATTTCATTGAATACGTATTTCATGGTTTATTAGAATTTACCACCCAAGGGTGCAAATAAGGAGAAAAAATCTATAAATCACCATCGATTTTTATAAGATTTTAAATTTATACTCTTGAAAATGTTTCAATGAACATATGTTTCATAGTTTATTAGAATTCATCCCTAAAGGTCCAAATAAGCAGGCGAAGCGCGCATCCTTTTTTTTTACAAAAGTCGGTTAAAAATTATAAGAAATTGCAAATTTATTCATACAAATAAATATTTTATTGTTAACAATTAAAATATAATAATAATAGATATAATTATGTAAGACAATCATGAAAGATAATTATATGAGATAATTTATACATTTTTTACTATTATAAATATTTAAAAAAGTTTTGCATAGTGGGAAAGTAAATGTATTGTGCATTTTAAGTAACTACTTATGAGTAAAATTTTTGAAATTGCTGTACGAGGTGTAGGTATCAATATATATTTTGTCCCCTTTAAAATAATCCCCCTCGGATATAATAATAATAATAATTTATTTCAGATTTCCATCCATATACATTTGTTAGTAACATTTTAAACTATTGTTAGTATTTAAGACCAATTAGGTCGTATGCAGTTTGACCCACCGGTACAATAATGGTGAGTCCCACCGGTCAACAAAACGTTCAGCATACGCATCGCAGCATCTCAATGTCACAATCGTCCGTTAGGTTCTCAGTGACCCAATGGCCCAGGTACTTAAATTTATTTACCCGGCGGTGTGCCACAGAGCGAGACCACCGGTATCTCTGAATAAGTTTTGGTACCAGATTTAAATACCATAAGCTCACTTTTTATGGCATTATACCTGAGCCCGTGAGCCACCGCATATGATTCACATATTGCCAAAAGTTTACGAAGAGCTCCGATGGATGGGCTCAGCAGCACCATGTCATCTGCATAGCTGATATTGTTCATACAAACTCCATCAACATGACATCCGACGCTGGTGCTACTGAGCTCACCGATCAGCCGGTTCATGTAAAGATTGAAGAGCCGGGGTGAACCCAATCTCCCCTGGCGCACCCCGCACTTCAATCTGTACACACCCGAGTAAGCTCCCGTCCACCTAACACTGTTTGTTTGGTATATATTGCGCTTTTTCCAATCCTTGAAACACTTTTGAAACTCAATCTTTGAAATAGCTTTTAGCTCTTTCAGCGATTCGCCTTTAATGTCATAATATTTCATCTCCTCGAGTGGGAATCGAATCCAGAACCACTCGGTATTACAGTGGCCTCAATAGAATAATGACATGTATTATCTAAAATAACAAAATAAATTACAATTTTGTGAAATGTAATCGTAAAGACATAATATTTTTGATAGAAATTAAACAGTGTTATTTTAAAATCAAATCTGATAACAGAGATTTTAATTTGTAGAGGAAGGGAGATTTTGTCCAAATAGAATGTACATAGCATGACGTTAATTATAATTAAATATTTATAATACAAGAAATACATATTTTCTAACATGTATATCGTACATATGTCATGCAAAGGAAACTAATAGAAACAAAACAAAAGCCTTGGCCCTAAAATTAGTGCTCGATAAATATTCATACGAATATAATTAAACGTTGATACTATACGAGAATTGTTATTTGACTCATAAGATAAAAGATTACGAAATATCCTTGACTTTATCGTAAAAAATATATCTAATGATAAATACTTAATTAAAAAGTAAAAAAAAACCGTACAGAAAGAAATTATTTTTTCCAGCTTCCGCTGTATTTTGTATGGGAGGCACGTTAGGCAGAGGGTAGCGAGTCTAGTGTTAAGCCGTACTCTCTGCCGAATCTTGGAAACATTGCGTGTTGAATGGCGAAACTCAACGTCACGCTTTGGCTCAACACCAGAGCGAAGAAATGAGAACATTACATATTTCATATCCTGAAGTGCGAATCGAAGTGGGAGAGTCACGCCGCCAGCAATGGCGACACGCATGGGCAGACTCGACCGGATAATTACCACCCCCGGCATTTAAAACCGGCGTGAAGTAGTGGCTTTATGCCACTGCGTTTCGCACTAGGTAATGCCGGGCTCCAGGGCCCAGCCACCCCAAAAGCTGGCAACGCACCAGTAGCTCTTCTGGTGTTACGCGGTGTCGTGGGCGGCGGTGACCCGTACGCTCGTTTGCCATGCTTTAACCATAAAAAAAAAAGAACCCACAACCTTTGGCGTTTCCAGTCACACGCTCCTGCCCCTGCGCCACGACAGGCCTCAATATACTATACTTTTTCTGTATTGTATGGAAGAAACAGACACAATCATATGTTAAATTACGCAGTTTTTTATCTTAATAGATCGGTGATAATATCTTTTACCTTTGTTTATAGATAGATAGATATCATATTAATCTCCTATGAAATTTGTTACCTATAAACTTACCTAAAACACGAGTCTTTTAAAATGTTGATGCAAATTAGACGGGTCTTAGGTGCGTCACGATATAATATTAAAATGTAATATATATGTTATTATTCCTAACAAAGTTAATTGTTTTGATAATGTCGTATTTACTTTTTTTTATGTTTCCTGTCCATGTAATAAGTTTTATGTAGATAGAAAACAAATTTAAATTTAATTTATTTATAACCATAAGGTTATAATTTTGAACAGTTCTGTTTTGAATAATAAAATTACCATTTTATCGCAAACAACGTAAAGCCATTCGAATCGTTGGGGACCCTATAATCTGTGAAAAGGTTGACACCTTGTCACGTCTCCTCGCTGTGAGTTCTCTACCGCATTTATCATGGGGAGTGTTTTGGGGAACTCTTTGACCTGTTATCTGCCGCCAAATTTTCTAACCGTAAAGTTCGTCATAAATTAAAATATCATCCATAACACCTGGATACGGGGCACTCCACTACTGTGCGGCTTAGTAGGAACTCCCTTCCACGCGCTATGCAACTATGGCATGGTCTATCTGCTGCGGCGTTTCCAGGTTGATTTGACCTTAAAAAAGTGCATCTATCTCCATCTTAAAGGCTTGAAATGGACCTGTAGCGCCTTTAGAGTGTATTTCTGTTTAGATGTTGCACGGGGTCGGGGGTGGTGGTGATCACTTACCATCAGGTGACCCGTACGCTCGTTTACCATGTCTTTTTCATTATAAAAATGTTTTTTTTACATGCTAAGTATCTATAACTTAAAACAAGTTAATCGTAAGATTATTTTTTTCAAATACTAATTATAAATATTTGCATTGCTCAAGGAATAGACTAAGAGAACATACTAATGATTTCAGTTTGCCTGCTTTCAGTTGTTGCAACTTCGAGTTATAGAGCGTAAGAGTCGATTCATTGTTATGAAAAAAAAAACCACTATCGGTAAATTGTCATTTTTGGTGCATTCAAAGGCGTCTTTCCAGTTGAAATAAATTGGTCTGACGTTGTATGCGTTGTTATATTTCCGAGCTATGATATTCACATGTCATTGTATCATTGCGAAAATGAAACAATAAGAGAAAAAAGCTTTAGTAGCCTATTAATTAGAAGTATGATGTCCATTCACACAATTGAAACGAATTGGTCTGCTGGCTCTCAGAGATTGCATCTCATAGCTATCGTGGTGTAAGTAAACATTACGTATATTTGTGAAGACAGCCTAAAAAACTACGAAAGAATTAAAGACGTACCTATGCTAATTTTACCTCAAGCGTAACACTTTTAACGACATCTCCAATACTCATTATAAAGGATGCCCTTGGCACGCAAAGCGCGACGTTGGGTTCCGCCACCCAACGCGAAATGCCTTCAGAATTTGTCGGAAAGTGGGTAAAGTGTTTTGATAGGAACAGAGTGTTTTGACACTATGTTCCCAGATATACTCAACCTATCCTGCTATGTACGAGACACAGTGCTGATGATGAGGCTAAAAAAATAATAGGCAATATTAGATTCGTAAGACGGCATGCAATAATTTAAGCTCTATGTTGATAAAATTATTATGATACAAAAAGAAATTATGATAAAACAATTGATAACTAGAAACATACACATAATTTCGAACAATTACTTTATATGGTAACTTGTTCTGGTTCTCACCTATATACTGTTTATTTATCCGCAAATTAAGTCAATCATTTAAAAGGAACCTTGTAATGGAATCCCACAGTAATAATGAAATGAATGAAGGTTGTCGACATTTTAAACGAATTTATTAGAATGCATTTTAATAATTATGCAGTTATTATAAAAAATTTTATATATTTATTGTGTTTGTAGTGAGAAAGCTGGGTGGGAAGGCGCGGGCGGCCGTCAGAAGGAAGGTGCTAACATCAACAAGTCCTTGGTAGCGCTTAGTAATGTCATCTCTGCTTTAGGTACGTATAAATAAAAAAAAAAATACTTCCTATTTATTTTTGTGATATCCAAATGGTAATGAAAATGTAAATTTTATTATATATGAACACTAACTACCTTAAATATATTTCTGTATTCATCTCCTGCATCAAATTGCTTTGGTAAACGGCGTTTCACTTGAAAAATATAAAGAAATATCCACACGGTACATTTCACATTTTCTTAGTTGCTGCGTAGTGAAATATGTAGGGTATAAAATATAACAAAAACTGTAGTATTGTAAAAAAGAAATAATTGTTTTGAAACTTTTATAGAAACTAGAATAACTTAATATATTTAACTTTCCAAATATTTTCTAACATAGAGATAAGTAAGACAATGTTTAACTATATAAGAGAAATCAAGGCAGGTAAAAATCGGCTTAGATATAAATAACCATTTTTTTCATATATGCTCACCTATATTCCTAAAAGGAATGGTTCATTGGTATATTTGACTCTGTTTTAGTAAGCGGTGGTGTAAGCCGCAGCAGATTCGTACCCTATCGCGATTCCGCCCTCACGTGGCTCCTAAAGGATTGTTTCACAGGCGGTGGCAGCATTTTTATTATTGCTAGTAAGTTTATGATCAATAAATTATATTGATACATACAGTAAGTGAAGCCAGTGGTGGCGCAGGGCCACAAGTGTGTTGGTTGTTGATTCGACCCCACTCGATTTTTAAAATTGATATTTTCATTTCTTCGCTTTGGTGTTTAGGCACAGCGCGGCATTGAGTGCCTCTAGAATTCGGCGGAAAATGGGACACGGAGTGTCTTGGTACTATATTCTCTCTGCCTACCCTGCTGTGTGCGGAATACAACGTGAAGCTGGTTCTTTTCTTTTGACATATAGTAAGTTAAAAAAGTCTAACTGTAAGTCCGACGGTTATGAGTGCGATTAAAAAAGAAATGTACAGAAAGAGAGTACATGTTCGTTATCTTGCATATTTGCAATTTGAATTTACATGTTTTATATCGCATATAGCTCCTATATGAGGAATAAAGCAAATGATGTAAATAATAATGCAATGTCATAGTACCATTAAATAAAAGTTAAAAAATATAATACCATTTTTAATCAGCTTATGGTATTATAGGTAGGTATTATATGTCTACGGGATACATCCCGTACACAACAGGGTACGCAGAGGGAATCTGGTGTTAAGTAAGACACTCCGTTCCTCACTTTCTGCCGAATTTTAGAGACATTGCGTGTTGATTAGCGGAACTCAACGGCGCGCTTTGCCTCGACACCATAGCGAAAAAATGAAAATATAAATTTAAATAAAAATTTCATCTCCTCGAGTGGGAATCGAACCGTTAACAAGTCGCATGTACAGTCACACTCTGTGCCCCTACGCCACAACTGGCCTCTATACTATATATAATAAATAAAAGTTAATGATATTTATTTAACATGTTATAATTTAGCTATATCACCCAGTGCGTCGTGTTACGGAGAGTCAGCGTCAACACTCCGCTGGGCTTTGAGAGCTCGTCGTTTACCGGATACGGGGAAGCCTAACACTAAATCAAAAGTCGCCTTGCAGATACAATTTGATACTTTAATAGCTGAATTGGCCAGAAATTATATACAATATGTAAGTAATATGTGACTATATCAGAGAGAGGAACATATATATAAAATATTTCATTTCCTGGAACGAAATATTTTCTTTTCAGACGAACGGAAAACGAACGCACAACCATCTCGAATTAATTCAAAAATTTTATCGCATTCCTTGACAATCCTTCTCATATAAAACCAAGCGTCCAACCAATGCTGGTGATTTGCTTTGACACATTAGCCAAGTGTCATGTTACAAAAAATATTTATTAATCACTACTTTATGGAAACCCCTTGTCCCCTTATCCTTACCTTATCTTGATTCAGTGTATTCTACGCATTAGTATATTAGTAGTTCTATATATTAGTAGTTCCTCCTAGTAATTAATTAATAATAAAGTGAACAAGTATAATTTTTGTAAAAATTGTACATAACTAATTTATTCTGAGTTTTTGTAATAATACGAGTATATAATTTTATTTTTGTTGAAATAAATAATTATTTTAATATTTGTAATTCATCGACCTTTTTGCATATTCCTCCAAAAGTAATTTATAAATAAAATTAAACAATATTGAAATTATACAGAAAAAAAAACATAAAAAAAGTTTTTTTCTTCTGTTTCCGCTATTCTCAGAATAAAATGATTCTTTTATGTCTGAAATTGGGAAATCGGGAAAACATAAACACATTTAAAAATAAATTTGGGTTAGGACAAAAACCTTAATTATTACATTCGTGAGGTGCGCTTCATGATCGCGTATTAAATTTTCAGTTATTCATGGCAATTTAAATATGCTATTCGTCAATATTTTCTTTTTTTCCAGAAGATTGAGACTGGAGAGCTTTTGTATGATGAGAAACATTGGTCTTTACATGTTAACAAAAAAATAAACGACAATTCAAATAAAGAAACCAAAATAGGGAACATAATGAATTTGAGGTATCCTAAAAATGACTCTCAATCTGAATCGACACCGTCGTCGATAGCCAGTAGCAGTATAGAAATAATAAACAATACGGACAAAAACGCTGAAATAAGTAATGAAATAAATAAAGAAATAGACAAATTGTTTGGCCCAGCCTTAGAACGAACGAGGAGTGGTATTGATATAGAAATCGAGACGCCTTTGAAATATAAGCAACGTCATTCCAGGTCACAAGAAATACTCACTACTGATATACAAGAGAGAGATGTTCTCCGTTTTTCAGACGTTGGCATGAATGAAAGAAAAGCTGAAAAATATATAGAAGACATAAAGGCACCATCACAAGTTTCAATATTACATAATAGCCAAAGAGCAGAAATAATAGCGTCCGTTACAGAACGTCTCTATTCAAAATTAAAAAATGCCTCTAAAGTTGAATCTTTTTTAGAGAAGAAAGCACCGAGTGACATAAAAATTATGCAACCACTTAACGAACTTAAGATATGCTCAAATGCACGACAGCGGCTTATGGAATTAAGTAAAAAGGCCTTAAGGAACAAAAGGAAAATTGGGATTCCAGCGCACACGCAAACAAGAAAAACAGTAATACGTGTAAAAGATCAAGCCGTTGATGTTCAAACGGACCTTCAACCATATGTAAGTCATCAAGAGTGCACGTATAAATTTCAACAAGATGTTGGTACAGAAACAGTACCCATGACTCCACGGTTAAAAGAAGCAGCAGTTGGATCAAATTATAGCAATTTATTGTTTGATGATAAATCAACTTTAACAGAGACTAAGAAAATTTCATACAAAAATACGTACTCAATGACCGATATCGTATTAACAAAGAATCATAGTACGCAAACCCAAGTTCTGCCACCACCGAGGAGAAAAAAACGGATATCTAATTACACAAAATATACTAGGAATTCAGAATATAACAAGTGTAGCACAGATGAAAGCACACAAAGTGTGTCTCCTATAATTAATATTAATATTACCCCAGCAATGTGCGCTACGGATTCAGATTCAGATTCAAATAGCTCCGACGAAGTTGATATTTGTTGCGATAAAAATAAGCTCAGTGTTTCTACTACGCCCGACTTAATTTCAAATCATAATAATGTAGCGAATAAAAACGAGCAAAATGGAACAAATAGTAAAATAATTAATTCAGACAATATTAATGATCTTGATAAAAATACATCTAATTTACTAGAAAATTTAGATGATTTTTCCGATGA